>CATLJY010000620.1:0-55871 GCA_949987705.1 Thereva unica
ATATATTTGATGAATATAACTTAATTTCGACGAATAAAGTGAATTTAAGTTATTTTGGATGTATTTGATGAATATAACTTAATTTCGATGAATAAAGTGAATTTAAGTTATTTTCGATGTATTTGATGAATGTAACTTACTTTCGACGAATAAAGTGAATTTAAGTTATTTTGGATGTATTTGATGAATATAACTTAATTTCGACGAATAAAGTGAATTTAAGTTATTTTGGATGTATTTGATGAATATAACTTAATTTCGATGAATAAAGTGAATTTAAGTTATTTTCGATATATTTGATGAATATAACTTAATTTCGACGAATAAAGTGAATTTAAGTTATTTTGGATGTATTTGATGAATATAACTTAATTTCGATGAATAAAGTGAATTTAAGTTATTTTCGATGTATTTGATGAATATAACTTAATTTCGACGAATAAAGTGAATTAAAGTTATTTTGGATGTATTTGATAAATATAACTTAATTTCGACGAATAAAGTGCATTTAAGTTGTTTTGGATGTATTTGAAGAATGTAACTTAATTTCGATGAATAAAGTGAATTTAAGTTATTTTGGATGTATTTGAAGAATGTAACTTAATTTCGACGAATAAAGTGAATTTAAGTTATTTTGGATGTATTTGATGAATATAACTTAATTTCGACGAATAAAGTGAATTTAAGTTATTTTGGATGTATTTGAAGAATGTAACTTAATTTCGACGAATAAAGTGAATTTAAGTTATTTTGGATGTATTTGATGAATATAACTTAATTTCGACGAATAAAGTGAATTTAAGTTATTTTGGATGTATTTGATAAATATAACTTAATTTCGATGAATAAAGTGAATTTAAGTTATTTTCGATGTATTTGATGAATATAACTTAATTTCGACGAATAAAGTGAATTTAAGTTATTTTGGATGTATTTGATGAATATAACTTAATTTCGACGAATAAAGTGAATTTAAGTTATTTTCGATGTATTTGATGAATGTAACTTACTTTCGACGAATAAAGTGAATTTAAGTTATTTTGGATGTACATATTTGATATATAACTTAATTTCGATGAATAAAGTGAATTTAAGTTATTTTCGATGTATTTGATGAATATAACTTAATTTCGACGAATAAAGTGAATTTAAGTTATTTTGGATGTATTTGATGAATATAACTTAATTTCGATGAATAAAGTGAATTTAAGTTATTTTCGATGTATTTGATGAATATAACTTAATTTAGACGAATAAAGTGAATTTAAGTTATTTTGGATGTATTTGATGAATATAACTTAATTTCGATGAATAAAGTGAATTTAAGTTATTTTCGATGTATTTGATGAATATAACTTAATTTCGACGAATAAAGTGAATTTAAGTTATTTTGGATGTATTTGATGAATATAACTTAATTTCGATGAATAAAGTGAATTTAAGTTATTTTCGATGTATTTGATGAATGTAACTTACTTTCGATGAATAAAGTGAATTTAAGTTATTTTCGATGTATTTGATGAATATAACTTAATTTCGATGAATAAAGTGAATTTAAGTTATTTTCGATATATTTGATGAATATAACTTAATTTCGACGAATAAAGTGAATTTAAGTTATTTTGGATGTATTTGATGAATATAACTTAATTTCGATGAATAAAGTGAATTTAAGTTATTTTCGATGTATTTGATGAATATAACTTAATTTCGACGAATAAAGTGAATTTAAGTTATTTTTTATGTATTTGATGAATATAACTTAATTTCGATGAATAAAGTGAATTTAAGTTATTTTCGATGTATTTGATGAATGTAACTTACTTTCGATGAATAAAGTGAATTTAAGTTGTTTTCGATGTATTTGAAGAATGTAACTTAATTTCGATGAATAAAGTGAATTTAAGTTATTTTGGATGTATTTGAAGAATGTAACTTAATTTCGACGAATAAAGTGAATTTAAGTTATTTTGGATGTATTTGATGAATATAACTTAATTTCGACGAATAAAGTGAATTTAAGTTATTTTGGATGTATTTGAAGAATGTAACTTAATTTCGACGAATAAAGTGAATTTAAGTTATTTTGGATGTATTTGATGAATATAACTTAATTTCGACGAATAAAGTGAATTTAAGTTATTTTGGATGTATTTGATGAATATAACTTAATTTCGATGAATAAAGTGAATTTAAGTTATTTTCGATGTATTTGATGAATATAACTTAATTTCGACGAATAAAGTGAATTTAAGTTATTTTGGATGTATTTGATGAATATAACTTAATTTCGACGAATAAAGTGAATTTAAGTTATTTTCGATGTATTTGATGAATGTAACTTACTTTCGACGAATAAAGTGAATTTAAGTTATTTTGGATGTATTTGATGAATATAACTTAATTTCGATGAATAAAGTGAATTTAAGTTATTTTCGATGTATTTGATGAATATAACTTAATTTCGACGAATAAAGTGAATTTAAGTTATTTTGGATGTATTTGATGAATATAACTTAATTTCGATGAATAAAGTGAATTTAAGTTATTTTCGATGTATTTGATGAATATAACTTAATTTCGACGAATAAAGTGAATTTAAGTTATTTTGGATGTATTTGATGAATATAACTTAATTTCGATGAATAAAGTGAATTTAAGTTATTTTCGATGTATTTGATGAATATAACTTAATTTCGACGAATAAAGTGAATTTAAGTTATTTTCGATGTATTTGATGAATATAACTTAATTTCGATGAATAAAGTGAATTTAAGTTATTTTCGATGTATTTGATGAATATAACTTAATTTCGACGAATAAAGTGAATTTAAGTTATTTTGGATGTATTTGATGAATATAACTTAATTTCGATGAATAAAGTGAATTTAAGTTATTTTCGATGTATTTGATGAATATAACTTAATTTCGACGAATAAAGTGAATTTAAGTTATTTTGGATGTATTTGATGAATATAACTTAATTTCGATGAATAAAGTGAATTTAAGTTATTTTCGATGTATTTGATGAATATAACTTAATTTCGACGAATAAAGTGAATTTAAGTTATTTTGGATGTATTTGATGAATATAACTTAATTTCGACGAATAAAGTGAATTTAAGTTATTTTCGATGTATTTGATGAATATAACTTAATTTCGACGAATAAAGTGAATTTAAGTTATTTTGGATGTATTTGATGAATATAACTTAATTTCGATGAATAAAGTGAATTTAAGTTATTTTCGATGTATTTGATGAATATAACTTAATTTCGACGAATAAAGGGAATTTAAGTTATTTTGGATGTATTTGATGAATATAACTTAATTTCGATGAATAAAGTGAATTTAAGTTATTTTCGATATATTTGATGAATATAACTTAATTTCGACGAATAAAGTGAATTTGAGTTATTTTGGATGTATTTGATGAATATAACTTAATTTCGATGAATAAAGTGAATTTAAGTTATTTTCGATGTATTTGATGAATGTAACTTACTTTCGACGAATAAAGTGAATTTAAGTTATTTTGGATGTATTTGATGAATATAACTTAATTTCGACGAATAAAGTGAATTTAAGTTATTTTGGATGTATTTGATGAATATAACTTAATTTCGATGAATAAAGTGAATTTAAGTTATTTTCGATATATTTGATGAATATAACTTAATTTCGACGAATAAAGTGAATTTAAGTTATTTTGGATGTATTTGATGAATATAACTTAATTTCGATGAATAAAGTGAATTTAAGTTATTTTCGATGTATTTGATGAATATAACTTAATTTCGACGAATAAAGTGAATTAAAGTTATTTTGGATGTATTTGATAAATATAACTTAATTTCGACGAATAAAGTGCATTTAAGTTGTTTTGGATGTATTTGAAGAATGTAACTTAATTTCGATGAATAAAGTGAATTTAAGTTATTTTGGATGTATTTGAAGAATGTAACTTAATTTCGACGAATAAAGTGAATTTAAGTTATTTTGGATGTATTTGATGAATGTAACTTAATTTCGACGAATAAAGTGAATTTAAGTTATTTTGGATGTATTTGATGAATATAACTTAATTTCGACGAATAAAGTGAATTTAAGTTATTTTGGATGTATTTGAAGAATGTAACCTAATTTCGACGAATAAAGTAAATTTAAGTTATTTTGGATGTATTTGATGAATATAACTTAATTTCGATGAATAAAGTGAATTTAAGTTATTTTCGATGTATTTGATGAATGTAACTTACTTTCGATGAATAAAGTGAATTTAAGTTATTTTGGATGTAATTGATGAATGTAACTTAATTTCGACGAATAAAGTGAATTTAAGTTATTTTGGATGTATTTGATGAATATAACTTAATTTCGACGAATAAAGTGAATTTAAGTTATTTTCGATGTATTTGATGAATATAACTTAATTTCGACGAATAAAGTGAATTTAAGTTATTTTGGATGTATTTGATGAATATAACTTAATTTCGACGAATAAAGTGAATTTAAGTTATTTTCGATGTATTTGATGAATATAACTTAATTTCGACGAATAAAGTGAATTTAAGTTATTTTGGATGTATTTGATGAATATAACTTAATTTCGACGAATAAAGTGAATTTAAGTTATTTTCGATGTATTTGATGAATATAACTTAATTTCGACGAATAAAGTGAATTTAAGTTATTTTGGATGTATTTGAAGAATGTAACTTAATTTCGACGAATAAAGTGAATTTAAGTTATTTTGGATGTATTTGATGAATATAACTTAATTTCGACGAATAAAGTGAATTAAAGTTATTTGGATGTATTTGATAAATATAACTTAATTTCGACGAATAAAGTGAATTTAAGTTGTTTTCGATGTATTTGAAGAATGTAACTTAATTTCGATGAATAAAGTGAATTTAAGTTATTTTGGATGTATTTGAAGAATGTAACTTAATTTCGACGAATAAAGTGAATTTAAGTTATTTTGGATGTATTTGATGAATATAACTTAATTTCGACGAATAAAGTGAATTTAAGTTATTTTGATGTATTTGAAGAATGTAACTTAATTTCGACGAATAAAGTGAATTTAAGTTATTTTGGATGTATTTGATGAATATAACTTAATTTCGACGAATAAAGTGAATTTAAGTTATTTTGATGTATTTGATGAATATAACTTAATTTCGATGAATAAAGTGAATTTAAGTTATTTTCGATGTATTTGATGAATATAACTTAATTTCGACGAATAAAGTGAATTTAAGTTATTTTGGATGTATTTGATGAATATAACTTAATTTCGACGAATAAAGTGAATTTAAGTTATTTTCGATGTATTTTGATGAATGTAACTTACTTTCGACGAATAAAGTGAATTTAAGTTATTTTGGATGTATTTGATGAATATAACTTAATTTCGATGAATAAAGTGAATTTAAGTTATTTTCGATGTATTTGATGAATATAACTTATTTCGACGAATAAAGTGAATTTAAGTTATTTTGGATGTATTTGATGAATATAACTTAATTCGATGAATAAAGTGAATTTAAGTTATTTTCGATGTATTTGATGAATATAACTTAATTTCGACGAATAAAGTGAATTTAAGTTATTTTGGATGTATTTGATGAATATAACTTAATTTCGATGAATAAAGTGAATTTAAGTTATTTTCGATGTATTTGATGAATATAACTTAATTCGACGATAAAGTGAATTTAAGTTATTTTCGATGTATTTGATGAATATAACTTATTTCGATGAATAAAGTGAATTTAAGTTATTTTCGATGTATTTGATGAATATAACTTAATTTCGACGAATAAAGTGAATTTAAGTTATTTTGATGTATTTGATGAATATAACTTAATTTCGATGAATAAAGTGAATTTAAGTTATTTTCGATGTATTTGATGAATATAACTTAATTTCGACGAATAAAGTGAATTTAAGTTATTTTGGATGTATTTGATGAATATAACTTAATTTCGATGAATAAAGTGAATTTAAGTTATTTTCGATGTATTTGATGAATATAACTTAATTTCGACGAATAAAGTGAATTTAAGTTATTTTGGATGTATTTGATGAATATAACTTAATTTCGACGAATAAAGTGAATTTAAGTTATTTTCGATGTATTTGATGAATATAACTTAATTTCGACGAATAAAGTGAATTTAAGTTATTTTGGATGTATTTGATGAATATAACTTAATTTCGATGAATAAAGTGAATTTAAGTTATTTTGGATGTATTTGATGAATATAACTTAATTTCGACGAATAAAGGGAATTTAAGTTATTTTGGATGTATTTGATGAATATAACTTAATTTCGATGAATAAAGTGAATTTAAGTTATTTTCGATATATTTGAAGAATATAACTTAATTTCGACGAATAAAGTGAATTTAAGTTATTTTGGATGTATTTGATGAATATAACTTAATTTCGATGAATAAAGTGAATTTAAGTTATTTTCGATGTATTTGATGAATGTAACTTACTTTCGACGAATAAAGTGAATTTAAGTATTTTGGATGTATTTGATGATATAACTTAATTTCGACGAATAAAGTGAATTTAAGTTATTTTGGATGTATTTGATGAATATAACTTAATTTCGATGAATAAAGTGAATTTAAGTTATTTTCGATATAATTGATGAATATAACTTAATTTCGACGAATAAAGTGAATTTAAGTTATTTTGGATGTATTTGATGAATATAACTTAATTTCGATGAATAAAGTGAATTTAAGTTATTTCGATGTATTTGATGAATATAACTTAATTTCGACGAATAAAGTGAATTAAAGTTATTTTGGATGTATTTGATAAATATAACTTAATTTCGACGAATAAAGTGCATTTAAGGTTGTTTTGGATGTATTTGAAGAATGTAACTTAATTTCGATGAATAAAGTGAATTTAAGTTATTTTGGATGTATTTGAAGAATGTAACTTAATTTCGACGAATAAAGTGAATTTAAGTTATTTTGGATGTATTTGATGAATATAACTTAATTTCGACGAATAAAGTGAATTTAAGTTATTTTGGATGTATTGAAGAATGTAACTTAATTTCGACGAATAAAGTGAATTTAAGTTATTTTGGATGTATTTGATGAATATAACTTAATTTCGACGAATAAAGTGAATTTAAGTTATTTTGGATGTATTTGATAAATATAACTTAATTTCGATGAATAAAGTGAATTTAAGTTATTTTCGATGTATTTGATGAATATAACTTAATTTCGACGAATAAAGTGAATTTAAGTTATTTTGGATGTATTTGATGAATATAACTTAATTTCGACGAATAAAGTGAATTTAAGTTATTTTCGATGTATTTGATGAATGTAACTTACTTTCGACGAATAAAGTGAATTTAAGTTATTTTGGATGTACATATTTGATATATAACTTATTTCGATGAATAAAGTGAATTTAAGTTATTTTCGATGTATTTGATGAATATAACTTAATTTCGACGAATAAAGTGAATTTAAGTTATTTTGGATGTATTTGATGAATTTTTTTTTTTTTTTTTTTTTTTATGTGATAGTCTAAGCTCAGGTGTCACCCTTTGTACTACTAGTACGTCATGTCGTTTAGGTCATGGTGCAATGTCCAGTAGTAAGCTTAGCTCGAAAGATAGAGAGAAGGACATAATAGGTTAGGGGGAGTCAAGGGGGTGTTGCAGAAAGTGGCGATGAACCTTGCGTTTGAACTCTTGGATGTTGTATGAGTTCGGGAATACCGTCTTTGGAAGGTTGTTCCACAGACGAGTGGTTCTTGATATAAACGAATTTCTAGATCGGAGTGTGCGCGAAGATAAGGGCTGTAAACTGAGGGGGTGAGCCGAGCGGGCAAGTCTTGTGTTGCGGGAAAAATGTTGCCGTGGAGGCATAAGGTTACTTATTTCAGTGGAGCAATCATTATGAAAAAAACGATAAAATTTTGCTAGAGCTGCAACATTCCTACGGTGGCTTAATGAGTCAATTGAAGAGCAAATGGCGCTGTCACCAATAAGTTTGAGAGCGCGGTTTTGCACCTTGTCCAGCCAAGCTAAGATGGTTCTTGGGGCCCCGGCCCAGATATACGAGTTATATTCAAGACGGGGACGAATGTAGGACTTGTAAATTATAGCCCTGGCAGACGGCTGAAGGAGAAATTTGCACCTTTTGAGGAATCCTAGACACTGGGATGCTTGTTTAGCACTTTGGAATATGTGGTTATTCCAGCGCAGATCTTCAGCTAATGTTACGCCTAGGATGTTTAGAGAGGGTTCTGCCGTTACGGTCTTGTTGTCCACTGAAACAGAAAGCGGTTCGGTGCAAGTTTTATTGGAGATGAGACAGTACTTCGTTTTAGATGCATTGAATTCGACACGGTTCATTCGGCCCCATTCAAGAATTCGTTCGATGTCCCTGTTGATTGAATTGGTCAACAGTTGGCGATGATGTAGACAAGGTCTGGCACGCGCTTGTGTTACATTATCAAAACCATAGGAGTAACGTAGAGTACCGTCATAAGCAAAGCTGTGGAGTGAGTTAGAGGGGATTGAGAGCAGGTCATTTATAAAAACTAATTTCGATGAATAAAGTGAATTTAAGTTATTTTCGATGTATTTGATGAATATAACTTAATTTAGACGAATAAAGTGAATTTAAGTTATTTTGGATGTATTTGATGAATATAACTTAATTTCGATGAATAAAGTGAATTTAAGTTATTTTCGATGTATTTGATGAATATAACTTAATTTCGACGAATAAAGTGAATTTAAGTTATTTTGGATGTATTTGATGAATATAACTTAATTTCGATGAATAAAGTGAATTTAAGTTATTTTCGATGTATTTGATGAATGTAACTTACTTTCGATGAATAAAGTGAATTTAAGTTATTTTCGATGTATTTGATGAATATAACTTAATTTCGATGAATAAAGTGAATTTAAGTTATTTTCGATATATTTGATGAATATAACTTAATTTCGACGAATAAAGTGAATTTAAGTTATTTTGGATGTATTTGATGAATATAACTTAATTTCGATGAATAAAGTGAATTTAAGTTATTTTCGATGTATTTGATGAATATAACTTAATTTCGACGAATAAAGTGAATTTAAGTTATTTTTTATGTATTTGATGAATATAACTTAATTTCGATGAATAAAGTGAATTTAAGTTATTTTCGATGTATTTGATGAATGTAACTTACTTTCGATGAATAAAGTGAATTTAAGTTATTTTCGATGTATTTGATGAATATAACTTAATTTCGATGAATAAAGTGAATTTAAGTTATTTGGATGTATTTGAAGAATGTAACTTAATTTCGACGAATAAAGTGAATTTAAGTTATTTTGGATGTATTTGATGAACATAACTTAATTTCGACGAATAAAGTGAATTTAAGTTATTTTGGATGTATGTATTTGAAGAATGTAACTTAATTTCGACGAATAAAGTGAATTTAAGTTATTTTGGATGTATTTGATGAATATAACTTAATTTCGACGAATAAAGTGAATTTAAGTTATTTTGGATGTATTTGATGAATATAACTTAATTTCGATGAATAAAGTGAATTTAAGTTATTTTCGATGTATTTGATGAATATAACTTAATTTCGACGAATAAAGTGAATTTAAGTTATTTTGGATGTATTTGATGAATATAACTTAATTTCGACGAATAAAGTGAATTTAAGTTATTTTGGATGTATTTGATGAATGTAACTTAATTTCGACGAATAAAGTGAATTTAAGTTATTTTGGATGTATTTGATGAATATAACTTAATTTCGACGAATAAAGTGAATTTAAGTTATTTTGGATGTATTTGAAGAATGTAACCTAATTTCGACGAATAAAGTAAATTTAAGTTATTTTGGATGTATTTGATGAATATAACTTAATTTCGATGAATAAAGTGAATTTAAGTTATTTTCGATGTATTTGATGAATGTAACTTACTTTCGATGAATAAAGTGAATTTAAGTTATTTTGGATGTAATTGATGAATGTAACTTAATTTCGACGAATAAAGTGAATTTAAGTTATTTTGGATGTATTTGATGAATATAACTTAATTTCGACGAATAAAGTGAATTTAAGTTATTTTGGATGTATTTGATGAATATAACTTAATTTCGACGAATAAAGTGAATTTAAGTTATTTTGGATGTATTTGATGAATATAACTTAATTTCGACGAATAAAGTGAATTTAAGTTATTTTCGATGTATTTGATGAATATAACTTAATTTCGACGAATAAAGTGAATTTAAGTTATTTTGGATGTATTTGATGAATATAACTTAATTTCGACGAATAAGGTGAATTTAAGTTATTTTCGATGTATTTGATGAATATAACTTAATTTCGACGAATAAAGTGAATTTAAGTTATTTTGGATGTATTTGAAGAATGTAACTTAATTTTGACGAATAAAGTGAATTTAAGTTATTTTGGATGTATTTGATGAATATAACTTAATTTCGACGAATAAAGTGAATTAAACTTATTTTGGATGTATTTGATAAATATAACTTAATTTCGACGAATAAAGTGAATTTAAGTTGTTTTGGATGTATTTGAAGAATGTAACTTAATTTCGATGAATAAAGTGAATTTAAGTTATTTTGGATGTATTTGAAGAATGTAACTTAATTTCGACGAATAAAGTGAATTTAAGTTATTTTGGATGTATTTGATGAATATAACTTAATTTCGACGAATAAAGTGAATTTAAGTTATTTTGGATGTATTTGAAGAATGTAACTTAATTTCGACGAATAAAGTGAATTTAAGTTATTTTGGATGTATTTGATGAATATAACTTAATTTCGACGAATAAAGTGAATTTAAGTTATTTTGGATGTATTTGATGAATATAACTTAATTTCGATGAATAAAGTGAATTTAAGTTATTTTCGATGTATTTGATGAATATAACTTAATTTCGACGAATAAAGTGAATTTAAGTTATTTTGGATGTATTTGATGAATATAACTTAATTTCGACGAATAAAGTGAATTTAAGTTATTTTCGATGTATTTGATGAATGTAACTTACTTTCGACGAATAAAGTGAATTTAAGTTATTTTGGATGTATTTGATGAATATAACTTAATTTCGATGAATAAAGTGAATTTAAGTTATTTTCGATGTATTTGATGAATATAACTTAATTTCGACGAATAAAGTGAATTTAAGTTATTTTGGATGTATTTGATGAATATAACTTAATTTCGATGAATAAAGTGAATTTAAGTTATTTTCGATGTGTTTGATGAATATAACTTAATTTCGACGAATAAAGCGAATTTAAGTTATTTTGGATGTATTTGATGAATATAACTTAATTTCGATGAATAAAGTGAATTTAAGTTATTTTCGATGTATTTGATGAATATAACTTAATTTCGCGAATAAAGTGAATTTAAGTTATTTTGGATGTATTTGATGAATATAACTTAATTTCGATGAATAAAGTGAATTTAAGTGATTTTCGATGTATTTGATGAATGTAACTTACTTTCGATGAATAAAGTGAATTTAAGTTATTTTGGATGTATTTGAAGAATGTAACTTAATTTCGACGAATAAAGTGAATTTAAGTTATTTTGGATGTATTTGATGAATATAACTTAATTTCGACGAATAAAGTGAATTTAAGTTATTTTGGATGTATTTGAAGAATGTAACTTATTTCGACGAATAAAGTGAATTTAAGTTATTTTGGATGTATTTGATGAATATAACTTAATTTCGACGAATAAAGTGAATTAAGTTATTTTGGATGTATTTGAAGAATGTAACTTAATTTCGACGAATAAAGTGAATTTAAGTTATTTTGGATGTATTTGATGAATATAACTTAATTTCGACGAATAAAGTGAATTTAAGTTATTTTGGATGTATTTGATAAATATAACTTAATTTCGATGAATAAAGTGAATTTAAGTTATTTTCGATGTATTTGATGAATATAACTTAATTTCGACGATAAAGTGAATTTAAGTTATTTTGATGTATTTGATGAATATAACTTAATTTCGACGAATAAAGTGAATTTAAGTTATTTTCGATGTATTTGATGAATGTAACTTACTTTCGACGAATAAAGTGAATTTAAGTTATTTTGGATGTACATATTTGATATATAACTTAATTTCGATGAATAAAGTGAATTTAAGTTATTTTCGATGTATTTGATGAATATAACTTAATTTCGACGAATAAAGTGAATTTAAGTTATTTTGGATGTATTTGATGAATATAACTTAATTTCGATGAATAAAGTGAATTTAAGTTATTTTCGATGTATTTGATGAATATAACTTAATTTAGACGAATAAAGTGATTTAAGTTATTTTGGATGTATTTGATGAATATAACTTAATTTCGATGAATAAAGTGAATTTAAGTTATTTTCGATGTATTTGATGAATATAACTTAATTTCGACGAATTAAAGTGAATTTAAGTTATTTTGGATGTATTTGATGAATATAACTTAATTCGATGAATAAAGTGAATTTAAGTTATTTTCGATGTATTTGATGAATGTAACTTACTTTCGATGAATAAAGTGAATTTAAGTTATTTTCGATGTATTTGATGAATATAACTTAATTTCGATGAATAAAGTGAATTTAAGTTATTTTGGATGTATTTGATGAATATAACTTAATTTCGATGAATAAAGTGAATTTAAGTTATTTTCGATGTATTTGATGAATATAACTTAATTTCGACGAATAAAGTGAATTTAAGTTATTTTTTATGTATTTGATGAATATAACTTAATTTCGATGAATAAAGTGAATTTAAGTTATTTTCGATGTATTTGATGAATGTAACTTACTTTCGATGAATAAAGTGAATTTAAGTTATTTTCGATGTATTTGATGAATATAACTTAATTTCGATGAATAAAGTGAATTTAAGTTATTTTGGATGTATTTGAAGAATGTAACTTAATTTCGACGAATAAAGTGAATTTAAGTTATTTTGGATGTATTTGATGAAACATAACTTAATTTCGACGAATAAAGTGAATTTAAGTTATTTTGGATGTATTTGAAGAATGTAACTTAATTTCGACGAATAAAGTGAATTTAAGTTATTTTGGATGTATTTGATGAATATAACTTAATTTCGACGAATAAGTGAATTTAAGTTATTTTGGATGTATTTGATGAATATAACTTAATTTCGATGAATAAAGTGAATTTAAGTTATTTTCGATGTATTTGATGAATATAACTTAATTTCGACGAATAAAGTGAATTTAAGTTATTTTGGATGTATTTGATGAATATAACTTAATTTCGACGAATAAAGTGAATTTAAGTTATTTTGGATGTATTTGATGAATGTAACTTAATTTCGACGAATAAAGTGAATTTAAGTTATTTTGGATGTATTTGATGAATATAACTTAATTTCGACGAATAAAGTGAATTTAAGTTATTTTGGATGTATTTGAAGAATGTAACCTAATTTCGACGAATAAAGTAAATTTAAGTTATTTTGGATGTATTTGATGAATATACTTAATTTCGATGAATAAAGTGAATTTAAGTTATTTTCGATGTATTTGATGAATGTAACTTACTTTCGATGAATAAAGTGAATTTAAGTTATTTTGGATGTAATTGATGAATGTAACTTAATTTCGACGAATAAAGTGAATTTAAGTTATTTTGGATGTATTTGATGAATATAACTTAATTTCGACGAATAAAGTGAATTTAAGTTATTTTGGATGTATTTGATGAATATAACTTAATTTCGACGAATAAAGTGAATTTAAGTTATTTTGGATGTATTTGATGAATATAACTTAATTTCGACGAATAAAGTGAATTTAAGTTATTTTCGATGTATTTGATGAATATAACTTAATTTCGACGAATAAAGTGAATTTAAGTTATTTTGGATGTATTTGATGAATATAACTTAATTTCGACGAATAAGGTGAATTTAAGTTATTTTCGATGTATTTGATGAATATAACTTAATTTCGACGAATAAAGTGAATTTAAGTTATTTTGGATGTATTTGAAGAATGTAACTTAATTTTGACGAATAAAGTGAATTTAAGTTATTTTGGATGTATTTGATGAATATAACTTAATTTCGACGAATAAAGTGAATTAAACTTATTTTGGATGTATTTGATAAATATAACTTAATTTCGACGAATAAAGTGAATTTAAGTTGTTTTGGATGTATTTGAAGAATGTAACTTAATTTCGATGAATAAAGTGAATTTAAGTTATTTTGGATGTATTTGAAGAATGTAACTTAATTTCGACGAATAGAGTGAATTTAAGTTATTTTGGATGTATTTGATGAATATAACTTAATTTCGACGAATAAAGTGAATTTAAGTTATTTTGGATGTATTTGAAGAATGTAACTTAATTTCGACGAATAAAGTGAATTTAAGTTATTTTGGATGTATTTGATGAATATAACTTAATTTCGACGAATAAAGTGAATTTAAGTTATTTTGGATGTATTTGATGAATATAACTTAATTTCGATGAATAAAGTGAATTTAAGTTATTTTCGATGTATTTGATGAATATAACTTAATTTCGACGAATAAAGTGAATTTAAGTTATTTTGGATGTATTTGATGAATATAACTTAATTTCGACGAATAAAGTGAATTTAAGTTATTTTCGATGTATTTGATGAATGTAACTTACTTTCGACGAATAAAGTGAATTTAAGTTATTTTGGATGTATTTGATGAATATAACTTAATTTCGATGAATAAAGTGAATTTAAGTTATTTTCGATGTATTTGATGAATATAACTTAATTTCGACGAATAAAGTGAATTTAAGTTATTTTGGATGTATTTGATGAATATAACTTAATTTCGATGAATAAAGTGAATTTAAGTTATTTTCGATGTGTTTGATGAATATAACTTAATTTCGACGAATAAAGTGAATTTAAGTTTTAAGTTATTTTGGATGTATTTGATGAATATAACTTAATTTCGATGAATAAAGTGAATTTAAGTTATTTTCGATGTATTTGATGAATATAACTTAATTTCGACGAATAAAGTGAATTTAAGTTATTTTGGATGTATTTGATGAATATAACTTAATTTCGATGAATAAAGTGAATTAAAGTGATTTTCGATGTATTTGATGAATGTAACTTACTTTCGATGAATAAAGTGAATTTAAGTTATTTTCGATGTATTTGATGAATATAACTTAATTTCGATGAATAAAGTGAATTTAAGTTATTTTCGATATATTTGATGAATATAACTTAATTTCGACGAATAAAGTGAATTTAAGTTATTTTGGATGTATTTGATGAATATAACTTAATTTCGATGAATAAAGTGAATTTAAGTTATTTTCGATGTATTTGATGAATATAACTTAATTTCGACGAATAAAGTGAATTTAAGTTATTTTTTATGTATTTGATGAATATAACTTAATTTCGATGAATAAAGTGAATTTAAGTTATTTTCGATGTATTTGATGAATGTAACTTACTTTCGATGAATAAAGTGAATTTAAGTTATTTTCGATGTATTTGATGAATATAACTTAATTTCGATGAATAAAGTGAATTTAAGTTATTTTGGATGTATTTGAAGAATGTAACTTAATTTCGACGAATAAAGTGAATTTAAGTTATTTTGGATGTATTTGATGAATATAACTTAATTTCGATGAATAAAGTGAATTTAAGTTATTTTCGATGTATTTGATGAATATAACTTAATTTCGACGAATAAAGTGAATTTAAGTTATTTTGGATGTATTTGATGAATATAACTTAATTTCGACGAATAAAGTGAATTTAAGTTATTTTCGATGTATTTGATGAATATAACTTAATTTCGACGAATAAAGTGAATTTAAGTTATTTTGGATGTATTTGATGAATATAACTTAATTTCGATGAATAAAGTGAATTTAAGTTATTTTGGATGTATTTGATGAATATAACTTAATTTCGACGAATAAAGTGAATTTAATTATTCTGGATGTATTTGATGAATATAACTTAATTTCGATGAATAAAGTGAATTTAAGTTATTTTCGATATATTTGATGAATATAACTTAATTTCGACGAATAAAGTGAATTTAAGTTATTTTGGATGTATTTGATGAATATAACTTAATTTCGATGAATAAAGTGAATTTAAGTTAATTTCGATGTATTTGATGAATATAACTTAATTTCGACGAATAAAGTGAATTTAAGTTATTTTGGATGTATTTGATGAATATAACTTAATTTCGATGAATAAAGTGAATTTAAGTTATTTTCGATGTATTTGATGAATGTAACTTACTTTCGATGAATAAAGTGAATTTAAGTTATTTTGGATGTATTTGATGAATGTAACTTACTTTCGACGAATAAAGTGAATTTAAGTTATTTTGGATGTATTTGATGAATATAACTTAATTTCGACGAATAAAGTGAATTTAAGTTATTTTGGATGTATTTGATGAATATAACTTAATTTCGATGAATAAAGTGAATTTAAGTTATTTTCGATATATTTGATGAATATAACTTAATTTCGACGAATAAAGTGAATTTAAGTTATTTTGGATGTATTTGATGAATATAACTTAATTTCGATGAATAAAGTGAATTTAAGTTATTTTCGATGTATTTGATGAATATAACTTAATTTCGACGAATAAAGTGAATTTAAGTTATTTTGGATGTATTTGATGAATATAACTTAATTTCGACGAATAAAGTGAATTTAAGTTATTTTCGATGTATTTGATGAATATAACTTAATTTCGACGAATAAAGTGAATTTAAGTTATTTTGGATGTATTTGATGAATATAACTTAATTTCGACGAATAAAGTGAATTTAAGTTGTTTTGGATGTATTTGAAGAATGTAACTTAATTTCGATGAATAAAGTGAATTTAAGTTATTTTGGATGTATTTGAAGAATGTAACTTAATTTCGACGAATAAAGTGAATTTAAGTTATTTTGGATGTATTTGATGAATATAACTTAATTTCGACGAATAAAGTGAATTTAAGTTATTTTGGATGTATTTGAAGAATGTAACTTAATTTCGACGAATAAAGTGAATTTAAGTTATTTTGGATGTATTTGATAAATATAACTTAATTTCGATGAATAAAGTGAATTTAAGTTATTTTCGATGTATTTGATGAATATAACTTAATTTCGACGAATAAAGTGAATTTAAGTTATTTTGGATGTATTTGATGAATATAACTTAATTTCGACGAATAAAGTGAATTTAAGTTATTTTCGATGTATTTGATGAATGTAACTTACTTTCGACGAATAAAGTGAATTTAAGTTATTTTGGATGTATTTGATGAATATAACTTAATTTCGATGAATAAAGTGAATTTAAGATATTTTCGATGTATTTGATGAATATAACTTAATTTCGACGAATAAAGTGAATTTAAGTTATTTTGGATGTATTTGATGAATATAACTTAATTTCGATGAATAAAGTGAATTTAAGTTATTTTCGATGTATTTGATGAATATAACTTAATTTCGACGAATAAAGTGAATTTAAGTTATTTTGGATGTATTTGATGAATATAACTTAATTTCGATGAATAAAGTGAATTTAAGTTATTTTCGATGTATTTGATGAATATATCTTAATTTCGACGAATAAAGTGAATTTAAGTTATTTTGGATGTATTTGATGAATCTAACTTAATTTCGATGAATAAAGTGAATTTAAGTTATTTTCGATGTATTTGATGAATGTAACTTACTTTCGATGAATAAAGTGAATTTAAGTTATTTTCGATGTATTTGATGAATATAACTTAATTTCGATGAATAAAGTGAATTTAAGTTATTTTCGATATATTTGATGAATATAACTTAATTTCGACGAATAAAGTGAATTTAAGTTATTTTGGATGTATTTGATGAATATAACTTAATTTCGATGAATAAAGTGAATTTAAGTTATTTTCGATGTATTTGATGAATATAACTTAATTTCGACGAATAAAGTGAATTTAAGTTATTTTTTATGTATTTGATGAATATAACTTAATTTCGATGAATAAAGTGAATTTAAGTTATTTTCGATGTATTTGATGAATGTAACTTACTTTCGATGAATAAAGTGAATTTAAGTTATTTTCGATGTATTTGATGAATATAACTTAATTTCGATGAATAAAGTGAATTTAAGTTATTTTCGATGTATTTGATGAATATAACTTAATTTCGACGAATAAAGTGAATTTAAGTTATTTTGGATGTATTTGATGAATATAACTTAATTTCGATGAATAAAGTGAATTTAAGTTATTTTCGATGTATTTGATGAATATAACTTAATTTCGACGAATAAAGTGAATTTAAGTTATTTTGGATGTATTTGATGAATATAACTTAATTTCGATGAATAAAGTGAATTTAAGTTATTTTCGATGTATTTGATGAATATAACTTAATTTCGATGAATAAAGTGAATTTAAGTTATTTTCGATGTATTTGATGAATGTAACTTACTTTCGAAGAATAAAGTGAATTTAAGTTATTTTGGATGTATTTGATGAATATAACTTAATTTCGATGAATAAAGTGAATTTAAGTTATTTTCGATGTATTTGATGAATGTAACTTACTTTCGACGAATAAAGTGAATTTAAGTTATTTTGGATGTATTTGATGAATATAACTTAATTTCGACGAATAAAGTGAATTTAAGTTATTTTGGATGTATTTGATGAATATAACTTAATTTCGATGAATAAAGTGAATTTAAGTTATTTTCGATATATTTGATGAATATAACTTAATTTCGACGAATAAAGTGAATTTAAGTTATTTTGGATGTATTTGATGAATATAACTTAATTTCGATGAATAAAGTGAATTTAAGTTATTTTCGATGTATTTGATGAATATAACTTAATTTCGACGAATAAAGTGAATTTAAGTTATTTTGGATGTATTTGATGAATATAACTTAATTTCGATGAATAAAGTGAATTTAAGTTATTTTCGATGTATTTGATGAATATAACTTAATTTCGACGAATAAAGTGAATTTAAGTTATTTTGGATGTATTTGATGAATATAACTTAATTTCGACGAATAAAGTGAATTTAAGTTATTTTCGATGTATTTGATGAATATAACTTAATTTCGACGAATAAAGTGAATTTAAGTTATTTTGGATGTATTTGATGAATATAACTTAATTTCGATGAATAAAGTGAATTTAAGTTATTTTGGATGTATTTGATGAATATAACTTAATTTCGACGAATAAAGTGAATTTAAGTTATTCTGGATGTATTTGATGAATATAACTTAATTTCGATGAATAAAGTGAATTTAAGTTATTTTCGATATATTTGATGAATATAACTTAATTTCGACGAATAAAGTGAATTTAAGTTATTTTGGATGTATTTGATGAATATAACTTAATTTCGATGAATAAAGTGAATTTAAGTTAATTTCGATGTATTTGATGAATATAACTTAATTTCGACGAATAAAGTGAATTTAAGTTATTTTGGATGTATTTGATGAATATAACTTAATTTCGATGAATAAAGTGAATTTAAGTTATTTTCGATGTATTTGATGAATGTAACTTACTTTCGATGAATAAAGTGAATTTAAGTTATTTTGGATGTATTTGATGAATGTAACTTACTTTCGACGAATAAAGTGAATTTAAGTTATTTTGGATGTATTTGATGAATATAACTTAATTTCGACGAATAAAGTGAATTTAAGTTATTTTGGATGTATTTGATGAATATAACTTAATTTCGATGAATAAAGTGAATTTAAGTTATTTTCGATATATTTGATGAATATAACTTAATTTCGACGAATAAAGTGAATTTAAGTTATTTTGGATGTATTTGATGAATATAACTTAATTTCGATGAATAAAGTGAATTTAAGTTATTTTCGATGTATTTGATGAATATAACTTAATTTCGACGAATAAAGTGAATTTAAGTTATTTTGGATGTATTTGATGAATATAACTTAATTTCGACGAATAAAGTGAATTTAAGTTATTTTCGATGTATTTGATGAATATAACTTAATTTCGACGAATAAAGTGAATTTAAGTTATTTTGGATGTATTTGATGAATATAACTTAATTTCGACGAATAAAGTGAATTTAAGTTGTTTTGGATGTATTTGAAGAATGTAACTTAATTTCGATGAATAAAGTGAATTTAAGTTATTTTGGATGTATTTGAAGAATGTAACTTAATTTCGACGAATAAAGTGAATTTAAGTTATTTTGGATGTATTTGATGAATATAACTTAATTTCGACGAATAAAGTGAATTTAAGTTATTTTGGATGTATTTGAAGAATGTAACTTAATTTCGACGAATAAAGTGAATTTAAGTTATTTTGGATGTATTTGATAAATATAACTTAATTTCGATGAATAAAGTGAATTTAAGTTATTTTCGATGTATTTGATGAATATAACTTAATTTCGACGAATAAAGTGAATTTAAGTTATTTTGGATGTATTTGATGAATATAACTTAATTTCGACGAATAAAGTGAATTTAAGTTATTTTCGATGTATTTGATGAATGTAACTTACTTTCGACGAATAAAGTGAATTTAAGTTATTTTGGATGTATTTGATGAATATAACTTAATTTCGATGAATAAAGTGAATTTAAGTTATTTTCGATGTATTTGATGAATATAACTTAATTTCGACGAATAAAGTGAATTTAAGTTATTTTGGATGTATTTGATGAATATAACTTAATTTCGATGAATAAAGTGAATTTAAGTTATTTTCGATGTATTTGATGAATATAACTTAATTTCGACGAATAAAGTGAATTTAAGTTATTTTGGATGTATTTGATGAATATAACTTAATTTCGATGAATAAAGTGAATTTAAGTTATTTTCGATGTATTTGATGAATATATCTTAATTTCGACGAATAAAGTGAATTTAAGTTATTTTGGATGTATTTGATGAATCTAACTTAATTTCGATGAATAAAGTGAATTTAAGTTATTTTCGATGTATTTGATGAATGTAACTTACTTTCGATGAATAAAGTGAATTTAAGTTATTTTCGATGTATTTGATGAATATAACTTAATTTCGATGAATAAAGTGAATTTAAGTTATTTTCGATATATTTGATGAATATAACTTAATTTCGACGAATAAAGTGAATTTAAGTTATTTTGGATGTATTTGATGAATATAACTTAATTTCGATGAATAAAGTGAATTTAAGTTATTTTCGATGTATTTGATGAATATAACTTAATTTCGACGAATAAAGTGAATTTAAGTTATTTTTTATGTATTTGATGAATATAACTTAATTTCGATGAATAAAGTGAATTTAAGTTATTTTCGATGTATTTGATGAATGTAACTTACTTTCGATGAATAAAGTGAATTTAAGTTATTTTCGATGTATTTGATGAATATAACTTAATTTCGATGAATAAAGTGAATTTAAGTTATTTTCGATGTATTTGATGAATATAACTTAATTTCGACGAATAAAGTGAATTTAAGTTATTTTGGATGTATTTGATGAATATAACTTAATTTCGATGAATAAAGTGAATTTAAGTTATTTTCGATGTATTTGATGAATATAACTTAATTTCGACGAATAAAGTGAATTTAAGTTATTTTGGATGTATTTGATGAATATAACTTAATTTCGATGAATAAAGTGAATTTAAGTTATTTTCGATGTATTTGATGAATATAACTTAATTTCGATGAATAAAGTGAATTTAAGTTATTTTCGATGTATTTGATGAATGTAACTTACTTTCGAAGAATAAAGTGAATTTAAGTTATTTTGGATGTATTTGATGAATATAACTTAATTTCGATGAATAAAGTGAATTTAAGTTATTTTCGATGTATTTGATGAATGTAACTTACTTTCGACGAATAAAGTGAATTTAAGTTATTTTGGATGTATTTGATGAATATAACTTAATTTCGACGAATAAAGTGAATTTAAGTTATTTTGGATGTATTTGATGAATATAACTTAATTTCGATGAATAAAGTGAATTTAAGTTATTTTCGATATATTTGATGAATATAACTTAATTTCGACGAATAAAGTGAATTTAAGTTATTTTGGATGTATTTGATGAATATAACTTAATTTCGATGAATAAAGTGAATTTAAGTTATTTTCGATGTATTTGATGAATATAACTTAATTTCGACGAATAAAGTGAATTTAAGTTATTTTGGATGTATTTGATGAATATAACTTAATTTCGATGAATAAAGTGAATTTAAGTTATTTTCGATGTATTTGATGAATGTAACTTACTTTCGATGAATAAAGGAATTTAAGTTATTTTCGATGTATTTGATGAATATAACTTAATTTCGATGAATAAAGTGAATTTAAGTTATTTTCGATGTATTTGATGAATATAACTTAATTTCGACGAATAAAGTGAATTTAAGTTATTTTGGATGTATTTGATGAATATAACTTAATTTCGATGAATAAAGTGAATTTAAGTTATTTTCGATGTATTTGATGAATATAACTTAATTTCGACGAATAAAGTGAATTTAAGTTATTTTGGATGTATTTGATGAATATAACTTAATTTCGATGAATAAAGTGAATTTAAGTTATTTTCGATGTATTTGATGAATATAACTTAATTTCGACGAATAAAGTGAATTTAAGTTATTTTGGATGTATTTGATGAATATAACTTAATTTCGATGAATAAAGTGAATTTAAGTTATTTTCGATGTATTTGATGAATATAACTTAATTTCGACGAATAAAGTGAATTTAAGTTATTTTGGATGTATTTGATGAATATAACTTAATTTCGACGAATAAAGTGAATTTAAGTTATTTTGGATGTATTTGAAGAATGTAACTTAATTTCGATGAATAAAGTGAATTTAAGTTATTTTGGATGTATTTGAAGAATGTAACTTAATTTCGACGAATAAAGTGAATTTAAGTTATTTTGGATGTATTTGAAGAATGTAACTTAATTTCGATGAATAAAGTGAATTTAAGTTATTTTGGATGTATTTGATGAATATAACTTAATTTCGACGAATAAAGTGAATTTAAGTTATTTTGGATGTATTTGATGAATATAACTTAATTTCGATGAATAAAGTGAATTTAAGTTATTTTCGATGTATTTGATGAATGTAACTTACTTTCGACGAATAAAGTGAATTTAAGTTATTTTGGATGTATTTGATGAATATAACTTAATTTCGATGAATAAAGTGAATATAAGTTATTTTCGATGTATTTGATGAATATAACTTAATTTCGACGAATAAAGTGAATTTAAGTTATTTTGGATGTATTTGATGAATATAACTTAATTTCGACGAATAAAGTGAATTTAAGTTATTTTGGATGTATTTGATGAATATAACTTAATTTCGATGAATAAAGTGAATGTAGGTTATTTTCGATGTATTTGATGAATATAACTTAATTTCGACGAATAAAGTGAATTTAAGTTATTTTGGATGTATTTGATGAATATAACTTAATTTCGATGAATAAAGTGAATTTAAGTTATTTTCGATATATTTGATGAGTATAACTTAATTTCGACGAATAAAGTGAATTTAAGTTATTTTGGATGTATTTGATGAATATAACTTAATTTCGATGAATAAAGTGAATTTAAGTTATTTTCGATGTATTTGATGAATATAACTTAATTTCGAAGAATAAAGTGAATTTAAGTTATTTTGGATGTATTTGATGAATATAACTTAATTTCGATGAATAAAGTGAATTTAAGTTATTTTCGATGTATTTGATGAATGTAACTTACTTTCGACGAATAAAGTGAATTTAAGTTATTTTGGATGTATTTGATGAATATAACTTAATTTCGACGAATAAAGTGAATTTAAGTTATTTTGGATGTATTTGATGAATATAACTTAATTTCGACGAATAAAGTGAATTTAAGTTATTTTGGATGTATTTGATGAATATAACTTAATTTCGATGAATAAAGTGAATTTAAGTTATTTTCGATGTATTTGATGAATATAACTTAATTTCGACGAATAAAGTGAATTTAAGTTATTTTGGATGTATTTGATGAATATAACTTAATTTCGACGAATAAAGTGAATTTAAGTTATTTTCGATGTATTTGATGAATATAACTTAATTTCGACGAATAAAGTGAATTTAAGTTATTTTGGATGTATTTGATGAATATAACTTAATTTCGACGAATAAAGTGAATTTAAGTTATTTTCGATGTATTTGATGAATATAACTTAATTTCGACGAATAAAGTGAATTTAAGTTATTTTGGATGTATTTGATGAATATAACTTAATTTCGATGAATAAAGTGAATTTAAGTTATTTTCGATGTATTTGATGAATATAACTTAATTTCGACGAATAAAGTGAATTTAAGTTATTTTGGATGTATTTGATGAATATAACTTAATTTCGATGAATAAAGTGAATTTAAGTTATTTTCGATGTATTTGATGAATGTAACTTAATTTCGATGAATAAAGTGAATTTAAGTTATTTTCGATATATTTGATGAGTATAACTTAATTTCGACGAATAAAGTGAATTTAAGTTATTTTGGATGTATTTGATGAATATAACTTAATTTCGATGAATAAAGTGAATTTAAGTTATTTTCGATGTATTTGATGAATATAACTTAATTTCGACGAATAAAGTGAATTTAAGTTATTTTGGATGTATTTGATGAATATAACTTAATTTCGATGAATAAAGTGAATTTAAGTTATTTTCGATGTATTTGATGAATGTAACTTACTTTCGACGAATAAAGTGAATTTAAGTTATTTTGGATGTATTTGATGAATATAACTTAATTTCGACGAATAAAGTGAATTTAAGTTATTTTGGATGTATTTGATGAATATAACTTAATTTCGATGAATAAAGTGAATTTAAGTTATTTTGGATGTATTTGATGAATATAACTTAATTTCGATGAATAAAGTGAATTTAAGTTATTTTCGATGTATTTGATGAATATAACTTAATTTCGACGAATAAAGTGAATTTAAGTTATTTTGGATGTATTTGATGAATATAACTTAATTTCGACGAATAAAGTGAATTTAAGTTATTTTCGATGTATTTGATGAATATAACTTAATTTCGACGAATAAAGTGAATTTAAGTTATTTTGGATGTATTTGATGAATATAACTTAATTTCGACGAATAAAGTGAATTTAAGTTATTTTCGATGTATTTGATGAATATAACTTAATTTCGACGAATAAAGTGAATTTAAGTTATTTTGGATGTATTTGATGAATATAACTTAATTTCGATGAATAAAGTGAATTTAAGTTATTTTCGATGTATTTGATGAATATAACTTAATTTCGACGAATAAAGTGAATTTAAGTTATTTTGGATGTATTTGATGAATATAACTTAATTTCGATGAATAAAGTGAATTTAAGTTATTTTCGATGTATTTGATGAATGTAACTTACTTTCGAAGAATAAAGTGAATTTAAGTTATTTTGGATGTATTTGATGAATATAACTTAATTTCGATGAATAAAGTGAATTTAAGTTATTTTCGATGTATTTGATGAATGTAACTTACTTTCGACGAATAAAGTGAATTTAAGTTATTTTGGATGTATTTGATGAATATAACTTAATTTCGACGAATAAAGTGAATTTAAGTTATTTTGGATGTATTTGATGAATATAACTTAATTTCGATGAATAAAGTGAATTTAAGTTATTTTCGATATATTTGATGAATATAACTTAATTTCGACGAATAAAGTGAATTTAAGTTATTTTGGATGTATTTGATGAATATAACTTAATTTCGATGAATAAAGTGAATTTAAGTTATTTTCGATGTATTTGATGAATATAACTTAATTTCGACGAATAAAGTGAATTTAAGTTATTTTGGATGTATTTGATGAATATAACTTAATTTCGATGAATAAAGTGAATTTAAGTTATTTTCGATGTATTTGATGAATATAACTTAATTTCGACGAATAAAGTGAATTTAAGTTATTTTGGATGTATTTGAAGAATATAACTTAATTTCGATGAATAGAGTGAATTTAAGTTATTTTGGATGTATTTGATGAATATAACTTAATATCGACGAATAAAATGAATTTAAGTTATTTTGGATGTATTTGAAGAATGTAACTTAATTTCGATGAATAAAGTGAATTTAAGTTATTTTGGATGTATTTGAAGAATGTAACTTAATTTCGACGAATAAAGTGAATTTAAGTTATTTTGGATGTATTTGAAGAATGTAACTTAATTTCGATGAATAAAGTGAATTTAAGTTATTTTGGATGTATTTGATGAATATAACTTAATTTCGACGAATAAAGTGAATTTAAGTTATTTTGGATGTATTTGATGAATATAACTTAATTTCGATGAATAAAGTGAATTTAAGTTATTTTCGATGTATTTGATGAATGTAACTTACTTTCGACGAATAAAGTGAATTTAAGTTATTTTGGATGTATTTGATGAATATAACTTAATTTCGATGAATAAAGTGAATATAAGTTATTTTCGATGTATTTGATGAATATAACTTAATTTCGACGAATAAAGTGAATTTAAGTTATTTTGGATGTATTTGATGAATATAACTTAATTTCGACGAATAAAGTGAATTTAAGTTATTTTGGATGTATTTGATGAATATAACTTAATTTCGATGAATAAAGTGAATATAAGTTATTTTCGATGTATTTGATGAATATAACTTAATTTCGACGAATAAAGTGAATTTAAGTTATTTTGGATGTATTTGATGAATATAACTTAATTTCGATGAATAAAGTGAATTTAAGTTATTTTCGATATATTTGATGAATATAACTTAATTTCGACGAATAAAGTGAATTTAAGTTATTTTGGATGTATTTGATGAATATAACTTAATTTCGATGAATAAAGTGAATTTAAGTTATTTTCGATGTATTTGATGAATATAACTTAATTTCGACGAATAAAGTGAATTTAAGTTATTTTGGATGTATTTGATGAATATAACTTAATTTCGATGAATAAAGTGAATTTAAGTTATTTTCGATGTATTTGATGAATGTAACTTACTTTCGACGAATAAAGTGAATTTAAGTTATTTTGGATGTATTTGATGAATATAACTTAATTTCGACGAATAAAGTGAATTTAAGTTATTTTGGATGTATTTGATGAATATAACTTAATTTCGACGAATAAAGTGAATTTAAGTTATTTTGGATGTATTTGATGAATATAACTTAATTTCGATGAATAAAGGGAATTTAAGTTATTTTCGATGTATTTGATGAATATAACTTAATTTCGACGAATAAAGTGAATTTAAGTTATTTTGGATGTATTTGAAGAATATAACTTAATTTCGATGAATAAAGTGAATTTAAGTTATTTTGGATGTATTTGATGAATATAACTTAATTTCGACGAATAAAGTGAATTTAAGTTATTTTGGATGTATTTGAAGAATGTAACTTAATTTCGATGAATAAAGTGAATTTAAGTTATTTTGGATGTATTTGAAGAATGTAACTTAATTTCGACGAATAAAGTGAATTTAAGTTATTTTGGATGTATTTGAAGAATGTAACTTAATTTCGACGAATAAAGTGAATTTAAGTTATTTTGGATGTATTTGAAGAATGTAACTTAATTTCGACGAATAAAGTGAATTTAAGTTATTTTGGATGTATTTGAAGAATGTAACTTAATTTCGATGAATAAAGTGAATTTAAGTTATTTTGGATGTATTTGATGAATATAACTTAATTTCGACGAATAAAGTGAATTTAAGTTATTTTGGATGTATTTGATGAATATAACTTAATTTCGACGAATAAAGTGAATTTAAGTTATTTTGGATGTATTTGATGAATATAACTTAATTTCGATGAATAAAGTGAATTTAAGTTATTTTCGATGTATTTGATGAATATAACTTAATTTCGACGAATAAAGTGAATTAAGTTA
Organism: Thereva unica; assembly: GCA_949987705.1. Taxonomy (NCBI): domain Eukaryota; kingdom Metazoa; phylum Arthropoda; class Insecta; order Diptera; family Therevidae; genus Thereva; species Thereva unica. The sequence continues at coordinate 28,123 of CATLJY010000620.1, forward strand.
TTTTGGATGTATTTGATGAATATAACTTAATTTCGACGAATAAAGTGAATTTAAGTTATTTTCGATGTATTTGATGAATATAACTTAATTTCGACGAATAAAGTGAATTTAAGTTATTTTGGATGTATTTGATGAATATAACTTAATTTCGACGAATAAAGTGAATTTAAGTTGTTTTGGATGTATTTGAAGAATGTAACTTAATTTCGATGAATAAAGTGAATTTAAGTTATTTTGGATGTATTTGAAGAATGTAACTTAATTTCGACGAATAAAGTGAATTTAAGTTATTTTGGATGTATTTGATGAATATAACTTAATTTCGACGAATAAAGTGAATTTAAGTTATTTTGGATGTATTTGAAGAATGTAACTTAATTTCGACGAATAAAGTGAATTTAAGTTATTTGGATGTATTTGATGAATATAACTTAATTTCGACGAATAAAGTGAATTTAAGTTATTTTGGATGTATTTGATAAATATAACTTAATTTCGATGAATAAAGTGAATTTAAGTTATTTTCGATGTATTTGATGAATATAACTTAATTTCGACGAATAAAGTGAATTTAAGTTATTTTGGATGTATTTGATGAATATAACTTAATTTCGACGAATAAAGTGAATTTAAGTTATTTTCGATGTATTTGATGAATGTAACTTACTTTCGACGAATAAAGTGAATTTAAGTTATTTTGGATGTATTTGATGAATATAACTTAATTTCGATGAATAAAGTGAATTTAAGTTATTTTCGATGTATTTGATGAATATAACTTAATTTCGACGAATAAAGTGAATTTAAGTTATTTTGGATGTATTTGATGAATATAACTTAATTTCGATGAATAAAGTGAATTTAAGTTATTTTCGATGTATTTGATGAATATAACTTAATTTCGACGAATAAAGTGAATTTAAGTTATTTTGGATGTATTTGATGAATATAACTTAATTTCGATGAATAAAGTGAATTTAAGTTATTTTCGATGTATTTGATGAATATAACTTAATTTCGACGAATAAAGTGAATTTAAGTTATTTTGGATGTATTTGATGAATCTAACTTAATTTCGATGAATAAAGTGAATTTAAGTTATTTTCGATGTATTTGATGAATGTAACTTACTTTCGATGAATAAAGTGAATTTAAGTTATTTTCGATGTATTTGATGAATATAACTTAATTTCGATGAATAAAGTGAATTTAAGTTATTTTCGATATAATATATCGAAAATAACTTAAATTCACTTTATTCATCGAAATTAAGTTATATTCATCAAATACATCGAAAATAACTTAAATTCACTTTATTCATCGAAAGTAAGTTACATTCATCAAATACATCGAAAATAACTTAAATTCACTTTATTCATCGAAATTAAGTTATATTCATCAAATACATCCAAAATAACTTAAATTCACTTTATTCGTCGAAATTAAGTTATATTCATCAAATATTATTTGATGAATATAACTTAATTTCGACGAATAAAGTGAATTTAAGTTATTTTGGATGTATTTGATGAATATAACTTAATTTCGATGAATAAAGTGAATTTAAGTTATTTTCGATGTATTTGATGAATATAACTTAATTTCGACGAATAAAGTGAATTTAAGTTATTTTTTATGTATTTGATGAATATAACTTAATTTCGATGAATAAAGTGAATTTAAGTTATTTTCGATGTATTTGATGAATGTAACTTACTTTCGATGAATAAAGTGAATTTAAGTTATTTTCGATGTATTTGATGAATATAACTTAATTTCGATGAATAAAGTGAATTTAAGTTATTTTCGATGTATTTGATGAATATAACTTAATTTCGACGAATAAAGTGAATTTAAGTTATTTTGGATGTATTTGATGAATATAACTTAATTTCGATGAATAAAGTGAATTTAAGTTATTTTCGATGTATTTGATGAATATAACTTAATTTCGACGAATAAAGTGAATTTAAGTTATTTTGGATGTATTTGATGAATATAACTTAATTTCGATGAATAAAGTGAATTTAAGTTATTTTCGATGTATTTGATGAATATAACTTAATTTCGACGAATAAAGTGAATTTAAGTTATTTTGGATGTATTTGATGAATATAACTTAATTTCGACGAATAAAGTGAATTTAAGTTATTTTCGATGTATTTGATGAATATAACTTAAATTCGACGAATAAAGTGAATTTAAGTTATTTTGGATGTATTTGATGAATATAACTTAATTTCGATGAATAAAGTGAATTTGTTATTTTCGATGTATTTGATGAATATAACTTAATTTCGACGAATAAAGTGAATTTAAGTTATTTTGGATGTATTTGATGAATATAACTTAATTTCGATGAATAAAGTGAATTTAAGTTATTTTCGATGTATTTGATGAATGTAACTTACTTTCGAAGAATAAAGTGAATTTAAGTTATTTTGGATGTATTTGATGAATATAACTTAATTTCGATGAATAAAGTGAATTTAAGTTATTTTCGATGTATTTGATGAATGTAACTTACTTTCGACGAATAAAGTGAATTTAAGTTATTTTGGATGTATTTGATGAATATAACTTAATTTCGACGAATAAAGTGAATTTAAGTTATTTTGGATGTATTTGATGAATATAACTTAATTTCGATGAATAAAGTGAATTTAAGTTATTTTCGATATATTTGATGAATATAACTTAATTTCGACGAATAAAGTGAATTTAAGTTATTTTGGATGTATTTGATGAATATAACTTAATTTCGATGAATAAAGTGAATTTAAGTTATTTTCGATGTATTTGATGAATATAACTTAATTTCGACGAATAAAGTGAATTTAAGTTATTTTGGATGTATTTGATGAATATAACTTAATTTCGATGAATAAAGTGAATTTAAGTTATTTTCGATGTATTTGATGAATGTAACTTACTTTCGATGAATAAAGGAATTTAAGTTATTTTCGATGTATTTGATGAATATAACTTAATTTCGATGAATAAAGTGAATTTAAGTTATTTTCGATGTATTTGATGAATATAACTTAATTTCGACGAATAAAGTGAATTTAAGTTATTTTGGATGTATTTGATGAATATAACTTAATTTCGATGAATAAAGTGAATTTAAGTTATTTTCGATGTATTTGATGAATATAACTTAATTTCGACGAATAAAGTGAATTTAAGTTATTTTGGATGTATTTGATGAATATAACTTAATTTCGATGAATAAAGTGAATTTAAGTTATTTTCGATGTATTTGATGAATATAACTTAATTTCGACGAATAAAGTGAATTTAAGTTATTTGGATGTATTTGAAGAATATAACTTAATTTCGATGAATAAAGTGAATTTAAGTTATTTTGGATGTATTTGATGAATATAACTTAATTTCGACGAATAAAGTGAATTTAAGTTATTTTGGATGTATTTGAAGAATGTAACTTAATTTCGATGAATAAAGTGAATTTAAGTTATTTTGGATGTATTTGAAGAATGTAACTTAATTTCGACGAATAAAGTGAATTTAAGTTATTTTGGATGTATTTGAAGAATGTAACTTAATTTCGATGAATAAAGTGAATTTAAGTTATTTTGGATGTATTTGATGAATATAACTTAATTTCGACGAATAAAGTGAATTTAAGTTATTTTGGATGTATTTGATGAATATAACTTAATTTCGATGAATAAAGTGAATTTAAGTTATTTTCGATGTATTTGATGAATGTAACTTACTTTCGACGAATAAAGTGAATTTAAGTTATTTTGGATGTATTTGATGAATATAACTTAATTTCGATGAATAAAGTGAATAATATAAGTTATTTTCGATGTATTTGATGAATATAACTTAATTTCGACGAATAAAGTGAATTTAAGTTATTTTGGATGTATTTGATGAATATAACTTAATTTCGATGAATAAAGTGAATTTAAGTTATTTTCGATGTATTTGATGAATATAACTTAATTTCGACGAATAAAGTGAATTTAAGTTATTTTGGATGTATTTGATGAATATAACTTAATTTCGATGAATAAAGTGAATTTAAGTTATTTTCGATGTATTTGATGAATGTAACTTACTTTCGACGAATAAAGTGAATTTAAGTTATTTTGGATGTATTTGATGAATATAACTTAATTTCGACGAATAAAGTGAATTTAAGTTATTTTGGATGTATTTGATGAATATAACTTAATTTCGACGAATAAAGTGAATTTGAGTTATTTGGATGTATTTGATGAATATAACTTAATTTCGATGAATAAAGTGAATTTAAGTTATTTTCGATGTATTTGATGAATATAACTTAATTTCGACGAATAAAGTGAATTTAAGTTATTTTGGATGTATTTGATGAATATAACTTAATTTCGACGAATAAAGTGAATTTAAGTTATTTTGGATGTATTTGATGAATATAACTTAATTTCGATGAATAAAGTGAATTTAAGTTATTTTGGATGTATTTGATGAATATAACTTAATTTAGACGAATAAAGTGAATTTAAGTTATTTTGGATGTATTTGATGAATATAACTTAATTTCGATGAATAAAGTGAATTTAAGTTATTTTCGATGTATTTGATGAATATAACTTAATTTCGACGAATAAAGTGAATTTAAGTTATTTTGGATGTATTTGATGAATATAACTTAATTTCGACGAATAAAGTGAATTTAAGTTATTTTCGATGTATTTGATGAATATAACTTAATTTCGACGAATAAAGTGAATTTAAGTTATTTTGGATGTATTTGATGAATATAACTTAATTTCGATGAATAAAGTGAATTTAAGTTATTTTCGATGTATTTGATGAATATAACTTAATTTCGACGAATAAAGTGAATTTAAGTTATTTTGGATGTATTTGATGAATATAACTTAATTTCGATGAATAAAGTGAATTTAAGTTATTTTCGATGTATTTGATGAATGTAACTTACTTTCGAAGAATAAAGTGAATTTAAGTTATTTTGGATGTATTTGATGAATATAACTTAATTTCGATGAATAAAGTGAATTTAAGTTATTTTCGATGTATTTGATGAATGTAACTTACTTTCGACGAATAAAGTGAATTTAAGTTATTTTGGATGTATTTGATGAATATAACTTAATTTCGACGAATAAAGTGAATTTAAGTTATTTTGGATGTATTTGATGAATATAACTTAATTTCGATGAATAAAGTGAATTTAAGTTATTTTCGATATATTTGATGAATATAACTTAATTTCGACGAATAAAGTGAATTTAAGTTATTTTGGATGTATTTGATGAATATAACTTAATTTCGATGAATAAAGTGAATTTAAGTTATTTTCGATGTATTTGATGAATATAACTTAATTTCGACGAATAAAGTGAATTTAAGTTATTTTGGATGTATTTGATGAATATAACTTAATTTCGATGAATAAAGTGAATTTAAGTTATTTTCGATGTATTTGATGAATGTAACTTACTTTCGATGAATAAAGGAATTTAAGTTATTTTCGATGTATTTGATGAATATAACTTAATTTCGATGAATAAAGTGAATTTAAGTTATTTTCGATGTATTTGATGAATATAACTTAATTTCGACGAATAAAGTGAATTTAAGTTATTTTGGATGTATTTGATGAATATAACTTAATTTCGATGAATAAAGTGAATTTAAGTTATTTTCGATGTATTTGATGAATATAACTTAATTTCCGACGAATAAAGTGAATTTAAGTTATTTTGGATGTATTTGATGAATATAACTTAATTTCGATGAATAAAGTGAATTTAAGTTATTTTCGATGTATTTGATGAATATAACTTAATTTCGACGAATAAAGTGAATTTAAGTTATTTTGGATGTATTTGAAGAATATAACTTAATTTCGATGAATAGAGTGAATTTAAGTTATTTTGGATGTATTTGATGAATATAACTTAATTTCGACGAATAAAATGAATTTAAGTTATTTTGGATGTATTTGAAGAATGTAACTTAATTTCGATGAATAAAGTGAATTTAAGTTATTTTGGATGTATTTGAAGAATGTAACTTAATTTCGACGAATAAAGTGAATTTAAGTTATTTTGGATGTATTTGAAGAATGTAACTTAATTTCGATGAATAAAGTGAATTTAAGTTATTTTGGATGTATTTGATGAATATAACTTAATTTCGACGAATAAAGTGAATTTAAGTTATTTTGGATGTATTTGATGAATATAACTTAATTTCGATGAATAAAGTGAATTTAAGTTATTTTCGATGTATTTGATGAATGTAACTTACTTACTTTCGACGAATAAAGTGAATTCAGTTATTTTGGATGTATTTGATGAATATAAACTTAATTTCGATGAATAAAGTGAATATAAGTTATTTTCGATGTATTTGATGAATATAACTTAATTTCGACGAATAAAGTGAATTTAAGTTATTTTGGATGTATTTGATGAATATAACTTAATTTCGACGAATAAAGTGAATTTAAGTTATTTTGGATGTATTTGATGAATATAACTAATTTCGATGAATAAAGTGAATATAAGTTATTTTCGATGTATTTGATGAATATAACTTAATTTCGACGAATAAAGTGAATTTAAGTTATTTTGGATGTATTGATGAATATAACTTAATTTCGATGAATAAAGTGAATTTAAGTTATTTCGATATATTTGATGAATATAACTTAATTTCGACGAATAAAGTGAATTTAAGTTATTTTGGATGTATTTGATGAATATAACTTAATTTCGATGAATAAAGTGAATTTAAGTTATTTTCGATGTATTTGATGAATATAACTTAATTTCGACGAATAAAGTGAATTTAAGTTATTTTGGATGTATTTGATGAATATAACTTAATTTCGATGAATAAAGTGAATTTAAGTTATTTTCGATGTATTTGATGAATGTAACTTACTTTCGACGAATAAAGTGAATTTAAGTTATTTTGGATGTATTTGATGAATATAACTTAATTTCGACGAATAAAGTGAATTTAAGTTATTTTGGATGTATTTGATGAATATAACTTAATTTCGAAGAATAAAGTGAATTTAAGTTATTTTGGATGTATTTGATGAATATAACTTAATTTCGATGAATAAAGTGAATTTAAGTTATTTTCGATGTATTTGATGAATAACTTAATTTCGACGAATAAAGTGAATTTAAGTTATTTTGGATGTATTTGAAGAATATAACTTAATTTCGATGAATAAAGTGAATTTAAGTTATTTTGGATGTATTTGATGAATATAACTTAATTTCGACGAATAAAGTGAATTTAAGTTATTTTGGATGTATTTGAAGAATGTAACTTAATTTCGATGAATAAAGTGAATTTAAGTTATTTTGGATGTATTTGAAGAATGTAACTTAATTTCGACGAATAAAGTGAATTTAAGTTATTTTGGATGTATTTGAAGAATGTAACTTAATTTCGATGAATAAAGTGAATTTAAGTTATTTTGGATGTATTTGAAGAATGTAACTTAATTTCGACGAATAAAGTGAATTTAAGTTATTTTGGATGTATTTGAAGAATGTAACTTAATTTCGATGAATAAAGTGAATTTAAGTTATTTTGGATGTATTTGATGAATATAACTTAATTTCGACGAATAAAGTGAATTTAAGTTATTTTGGATGTATTTGATGAATATAACTTAATTTCGATGAATAAAGTGAATATAAGTTATTTTCGATGTATTTGATGAATATAACTTAATTTCGACGAATAAAGTGAATTTAAGTTATTTTGGATGTATTTGATGAATATAACTTAATTTCGATGAATAAAGTGAATTTAAGTTATTTTCGATATATTTGATGAATATAACTTAATTTCGACGAATAAAGTGAATTTAAGTTATTTTGGATGTATTTGATGAATATAACTTAATTTCGATGAATAAAGTGAATTTAAGTTATTTTCGATGTATTTGATGAATATAACTTAATTTCGACGAATAAAGTGAATTTAAGTTATTTTGGATGTATTTGATGAATATAACTTAATTTCGACGAATAAAGTGAATTTAAGTTATTTTCGATGTATTTGATGAATATAACTTAATTTCGACGAATAAAGTGAATTTAAGTTATTTTGGATGTATTTGATGAATATAACTTAATTTCGATGAATAAAGTGAATTTAAGTTATTTTCGATCTATTTGATGAATATAACTTAATTTCGACGAATAAAGTGAATTTAAGTTATTTTGGATGTATTTGATGAATATAACTTAATTTCGATGAATAAAGTGAATTTAAGTTATTTTCGATGTATTTGATGAATGTAACTTACTTTCGAAGAATAAAGTGAATTTAAGTTATTTTGGATGTATTTGATGAATATAACTTAATTTCGATGAATAAAGTGAATTTAAGTTATTTTCGATGTATTTGATGAATGTAACTTAATTTCGATGAATAAACTGAATTTAAGTTATTTTCGATATATTTGATGAATATAACTTAATTTCGACGAATAAAGTGAATTTAAGTTATTTTGGATGTATTTGATGAATATAACTTAATTTCGATGAATAAAGTGAATTTAAGTTATTTTCGATGTATTTGATGAATATAACTTAATTTCGACGAATAAAGTGAATTTAAGTTATTTTGGATGTATTTGATGAATATAACTTAATTTCGACGAATAAAGTGAATTTTAGTTATTTTGGATGTATTTGAAGAATGTAACTTAATTTCGATGAATAAAGTGAATTTAAGTTATTTTGGATGTATTTGAAGAATGTAACTTAATTTCGACGAATAAAGTGAATTTAAGTTATTTTGGATGTATTTGAAGAATGTAACTTAATTTCGATGAATAAAGTGAATTTAAGTTATTTTGGATGTATTTGATGAATATAACTTAATTTCGACGAATAAGGTGAATTTAAGTTATTTTGGATGTATTTGATGAATATAACTTAATTTCTATGAATAAAGTGAATTTAAGTTATTTTCGATGTATTTGATGAATATAACTTAATTTCGACGAATAAAGTGAATTTAAGTTATTTTGGATGTATTTGATGAATATAACTTAATTTCGATGAATAAAGTGAATTTAAGTTATTTTCGATATATTTGATGAATATAACTTAATTTCGACGAATAAAGTGAATTTAAGTTATTTTGGATGTATTTGATGAATATAACTTAATTTCTATGAATAAAGTGAAATTAAGTTATTTTCGATGTATTTGATGAATATAACTTAATTTCGACGAATAAAGTGAATTTAAGTTATTTTGGATGTATTTGATGAATATAACTTAATTTCGATGAATAAAGTGAATTTAAGTTATTTTCGATGTATTTGATGAATGTAACTTACTTTCGACGAATAAAGTGAATTTAAGTTATTTTGGATGTATTTGATGAATATAACTTAATTTCGACGAATAAAGTGAATTTAAGTTATTTTGGATGTATTTGATGAATATAACTTAATTTCGACGAATAAAGTGAATTTAAGTTTTATTTTGGATGTATTTGATGAATATAACTTAATTTCGACGAATAAAGTGAATTTAAGTTGTTTTGGATGTATTTGAAGAATGTAACTTAATTTCGATGAATAAAGTGAATTTAAATTATTATGGATGTATTTGAAGAATGTAACTTAATTTCGACGAATAAAGTGAATTTAAGTTATTTTGGATGTATTTGATGAATATAACTTAATTTCGACGAATAAAGTGAATTTAAGTTATTTTGGATGTATTTGATGAATATAACTTAATTTCGATGAATAAAGTGAATTTAAGTTATTTTCGATGTATTTGATGAATATAACTTAATTTCGACGAATAAAGTGAATTTAAGTTATTTTGGATGTATTTGAAGAATGTAACTTAATTTCGACGAATAAAGTTAATTTAAGTTATTTTGGATGTATTTGAAGAATGTAACTTAATTTCGATGAATAAAGTGAATTTAAGTTATTTTGGATGTATTTGAAGAATGTAACTTAATTTCGACGAATAAAGTGAATTTAAGTTATTTTGGATGTATTTGAAGAATGTAACTTAATTTCGATGAATAAAGTGAATTTAAGTTATTTTGGATGTATTTGATGAATATAACTTAATTTCGACGAATAAAGTGAATTTAAGTTATTTTGGATGTATTTGATGAATATAACTTAATTTCGATGAATAAAGTGAATTTAAGTTATTTTCGATATATTTGATGAATATAACTTAATTTCCACGAATAAAGTGAATTTAAGTTATTTTGGATGTATTTGATGAATATAACTTAATTTCGATGAATAAAGTGAATTTAAGTTATTTTCGATGTATTTGATGAATATAACTTAATTTCGACGAATAAAGTGAATTTAAGTTATTTTGGATGTATTTGATGAATATAACTTAATTTCGATGAATAAAGTGAATTTAAGTTATTTTCGATGTATTTGATGAATGTAACTTACTTTCGATGAATAAAGTGAATTTAAGTTATTTTCGATGTATTTGATGAATATAACTTAATTTCGATGAATAAAGTGAATTTAAGTTATTTTCGATGTATTTGATGAATATAACTTAATTTCGACGAATAAAGTGAATTTAAGTTATTTTGGATGTATTTGATGAATATAACTTAATTTCGATGAATAAAGTGAATTTAAGTTATTTTCGATGTATTTGATGAATATAACTTAATTTCGACGAATAAAGTGAATTTAAGTTATTTTGGATGTATTTGATGAATATAACTTAATTTCGATGAATAAAGTGAATTTAAGTTATTTTCGATGTGTTTGATGAATATAACTTAATTTCGACGAATAAAGTGAATTTAAGTTATTTTTTATGTATTTGATGAATATAACTTAATTTCGATGAATAAAGTGAATTTTAGTTATTTTGGATGTATTTGATGAATATAACTTAATTTCGACGAATAAAGTGAATTTAAGTTATTTTGGATGTATTTGAAGAATGTAACTTAATTTCGATGAATAAAGTGAATTTAAGTTATTTTGGATGTATTTGAAGAATGTAACTTAATTTCGACGAATAAAGTGAATTTAAGTTATTTTGGATGTATTTGAAGAATGTAACTTAATTTCGATGAATAAAGTGAATTTAAGTTATTTTGGATGTATTTGATGAATATAACTTAATTTCGATGAATAAAGTGAATTTAAGTTATTTTGGATGTATTTGATGAATATAACTTAATTTCGATGAATAAAGTGAATTTAAGTTATTTTCGATGTATTTGATGAATATAACTTAATTTCGACGAATAAAGTGAATTTAAGTTATTTTGGATGTATTTGATGAATATAACTTAATTTCGATGAATAAAGTGAATTTAAGTTATTTTCGATATATTTGATGAATATAACTTAATTTCGACGAATAAAGTGAATTTAAGTTATTTTGGATGTATTTGATGAATATAACTTAATTTCGATGAATAAAGTGAATTTAAGTTATTTTCGATGTATTTGATGAATATAACTTAATTTCGACGAATAAAGTGAATTTAAGTTATTTTGGATGTATTTGATGAATATAACTTAATTTCGATGAATAAAGTGAATTTAAGTTATTTTCGATGTATTTGATGAATGTAACTTACTTTCGACGAATAAAGTGAATTTAAGTTATTTTGGATGTATTTGATGAATATAACTTAATTTCGACGAATAAAGTGAATTTAAGTTATTTTGGATGTATTTGATGAATATAACTTAATTTCGACGAATAAAGTGAATTTAAGTTATTTTGGATGTATTTGATGAATATAACTTAATTTCGACGAATAAAGTGAATTTAAGTTGTTTTGGATGTATTTGAAGAATGTAACTTAATTTCGATGAATAAAGTGAATTTAAGTTATTTTGGATGTATTTGAAGAATGTAACTTAATTTCGACGAATAAAGTTAATTTAAGTTATTTTGGATGTATTTGAAGAATGTAACTTAATTTCGATGAATAAAGTGAATTTAAGTTATTTTGGATGTATTTGAAGAATGTAACTTAATTTCGACGAATAAAGTGAATTTAAGTAATTTTGGATGTATTTGAAGAATGTAACTTAATTTCGATGAATAAAGTGAATTTAAGTTATTTTGGATGTATTTGATTAATATAACTTAATTTCGACGAATAAAGTGAATTTAAGTTATTTTGGATGTATTTGATGAATATAACTTAATTTCGATGAATAAAGTGAATTTAAGTTATTTTCGATGTATTTGATGAATATAACTTAATTTCGACGAATAAAGTGAATTTAAGTTATTTTGGATGTATTTGATGAATATAACTTAATTTCGATGAATAAAGTGAATTTAAGTTATTTTCGATGTATTTGATGAATATAACTTAATTTCGACGAATAAAGTGAATTTAGTTATTTTGGATGTATTTGATGAATATAACTTAATTTCGACGAATAAAGTGAATTTAAGTTGTTTTGGATGTATTTGAAGAATGTAACTTAATTTCGATGAATAAAGTGAATTTAAGTTATTTTCGATGTATTTGATGAATATAACTTAATTTCGACGAATAAAGTGAATTTAAGTTATTTTGGATGTATTTGATGAATATAACTTAATTTCGATGAATAAAGTGAATTTAAGTTATTTTCGATGTATTTGATGAATGTAACTTACTTTCGACGAATAAAGTGAATTTAAGTTATTTTGGATGTATTTGATGAATATAACTTAATTTCGACGAATAAAGTGAATTTAAGTTATTTTGGATGTATTTGATGAATATAACTTAATTTCGATGAATAAAGTGAATTTAAGTTATTTTCGATGTATTTGATGAATATAACTTAATTTCGACGAATAAAGTGAATTTAAGTTATTTTGGATGTATTTGAAGAATGTAACTTAATTTCGACGAATAAAGTTAATTTAAGTTATTTTGGATGTATTTGAAGAATGTAACTTAATTTCGATGAATAAAGTGAATTTAAGTTATTTTGGATGTATTTGAAGAATGTAACTTAATTTCGACGAATAAAGTGAATTTAAGTAATTTTGGATGTATTTGAAGAATCTAACTTAATTTCGATGAATAAAGTGAATTTAAGTTATTTTGGATGTATTTGATGAATATAACTTAATTTCGACGAATAAAGTGAATTTAAGTTATTTTGGATGTATTTGATGAATATAACTTAATTTCGATGAATAAAGTGAATTTAAGTTATTTTCGATGTATTTGATGAATATAACTTAATTTCGACGAATAAAGTGAATTTAAGTTATTTTGGATGTATTTGATGAATATAACTTAATTTCGATGAATAAAGTGAATTTAAGTTATTTTCGATGTATTTGATGAATATAACTTAATTTCGACGAATAAAGTGAATTTAAGTTATTTTGGATGTATTTGATGAATATAACTTAATTTCGACGAATAAAGTGAATTTAAGTTATTTTGGATGTATTTGATGAATATAACTTAATTTCGACGAATAAAGTGAATTTAAGTTATTTTGGATGTATTTGATGAATATAACTTAATTTCGACGAATAAAGTGAATTTAAGTTATTTTAGATGTATTTGAAGAATGTAACTTAATTTCGATGAATAAAGTGAATTTAAGTTATTTTGGATGTATTTGAAGAATGTAACTTAATTTCGACGAATAAAGTGAATTTAAGTTATTTTGGATGTATTTGAAGAATGTAACTTAATTTCGATGAATAAAGTGAATTTAAGTTATTTTGGATGTATTTGATGAATATAACTTAATTTCGACGAATAAAGTGAATTTAAGTTATTTTGGATGTATTTGATGAATATAACTTAATTTCGATGAATAAAGTGAATTTAAGTTATTTTCGATGTATTTGATGAATATAACTTAATTTCGACGAATAAAGTGAATTTAAGTTATTTTGGATGTATTTGATGAATATAACTTAATTTCGATGAATAAAGTGAATTTAAGTTATTTTCGATGTATTTGATGAATATAACTTAATTTCGACGAATAACGTGAATTTAAGTTATTTTGGATGTATTTGATGAATATAACTTAATTTCGATGAATAAAGTGAATTTAAGTTATTTTCGATATATTTGATGAATATAACTTAATTTCGACGAATAAAGTGAATTTAAGTTATTTTGGATGTATTTGATGAATATAACTTAATTTCGATGAATAAAGTGAATTTAAGTTATTTTCGATGTATTTGATGAATATAACTTAATTTCGACGAATAAAGTGAATTTAAGTTATTTTGGATGTATTTGATGAATATAACTTAATTTCGATGAATAAAGTGAATTTAAGTTATTTTCGATGTATTTGATGAATGTTACTTACTTTCGATGAATAAAGTGAATTTAAGTTATTTTGGATGTATTTGATGAATATAACTTAATTTCGACGAATAAAGTGAATTTAAGTTATTTTGGATGTATTTGATGAATATAACTTAATTTCGATGAATAAAGTGAATTTAAGTTATTTTCGATGTATTTGATGAATATAACTTAATTTCGACGAATAAAGTGAATTTAAGTTATTTTGGATGTATTTGATGAATATAACTTAATTTCGATGAATAAAGTGAATTTAAGTTATTTTCGATGTATTTGATGAATAACTTAATTTCGACGAATAAAGTGAATTTAAGTTATTTTGGATGTATTTGATGAATATAACTTAATTTCGATGAATAAAGTGAATTTAAGTTATTTTCGATGTATTTGATGAATGTAACTTACTTTCGACGAATAAAGTGAATTTAAGTTATTTTGGATGTATTTGATGAATATAACTTAGTTTCGACGAATAAAGTGAATTTAAGTTATTTTGGATGTATTTGATGAATATAGCTTAATTTCGACGAATAAAGTGAATTTAAGTTATTTTGGATGTATTTGATGAATATAACTTAATTTCGACGAATAAAGTGAATTTAAGTTATTTTGGATGTATTTGATGAATATAACTTAATTTCGATGAATAAAGTGAATTTAAGTTATTTTCGATGTATTTGATGAATGTAACTTACTTTCGACGAATAAAGTGAATTTAAGTTATTTTGGATGTATTTGATGAATATAACTTAATTTCGATGAATAAAGTGAATGTTCGGGGCTATGGTAGCCTGTTTGAACAATTCAGTGATTATAACAATAACTTAGAGTGAAAGACTGCGGCAATAATTCAACTTGTCACTTTATTTCAAAATTTAATTTCACAAAATTCGCTAATTATTACCTTTCAAAATTCAATTTAACAAAATTCGCTAATTATTACTTTAACTAAATCTAAATGTAAATCAATTCAACTTCACTATATACTTATGTTTATTTATTATATTTTCAAGCTTAGAAATTCCTGTAGTTGTAGATGGCCCTGACTGGTTTCTCTGCAGTTGGTGTGAATCTCTGCTATTCTGCAATCGGTATGAATATCTCTTCCAGCTATTCCGTGTATTAAATTTATTGGATTTTGTACATTAGCATCAATCCGACTAATGTATTCAATAGTTTCCTGAAATTTGAACTAATAGTTAGTTGTTAGAGAGTCACATTAAACTCAGGGCGATTAATGTAACCGTGAAGTTATATTAGCTCAATACGGCTAATATATTAGAAATTCGCAAATTATATCAGCTCAATACGGCTAATATATTAGAAATTCGCATTACCTAAAATTCGTATAATGCGATCGAGATGAGACTATTAGCTGCGCAAATTATATCAGCTCAATACGGCTAATATATTAGAAATTCGCATTACCTAAAATTCGTATAATGCGATCGAGATGAGACCACTAGCTGCAAATAGCGACTTCTTCTACCATCAAGCCGTGTAGAAGATCAAGAGTGATCTGAAGCTTTTGGGCAACGCGCTTCGATATTTATTTGCTCCACTGTAATGCGACAGTGGAACCTGGTGGGGAGCTTTAGAACTTGTTGTGGATTGTGTTTCCTTAGCGGAGCTTGGTGGGGAGCTTCAGACTTGTTGTGGATCGTGTTTCCTATGTGTGCGTCAGTGTTGACACTTGGCTGTCAATTCTGTCTGCTCGGTAGGTTTTATTATTATTTTTCTTTTTATATATATAGTTTAATTTGATTATTTTCCTTTTTTCTCCCTTTAGGGTTTTAATGGGAGCCGTCTGTCGAAGTTGAAGTGGAGAATTGGATTTTGTTTTTCTCGGGGTTATCAGATAAGTATTTTATTTTATAAGAATTAATACTTTGTGGTGATTTTATTTTCTTTTAGGGTAGCTGCTGCTGGACGGTGTTTACCCTTTTTTTGAATCTTTTTTTTGGAAGACAATTTTGTATGCGGAGGATACATATATAGGATTTTGTATGCGGACAATGGTAAGTATGTTAAAATATATGAACCTCGTAATTATTGTTATGTGTTTTTTAGGTAGCTATTAGAAGATTGAACATCCTCCGGGGCCTTGAAGCGTTAGCTTCAATAGAAGGCTGTTGATGATGCCCCTTGATATATATTTCATTGTTATATATATTATAATTATTACTTTTTTTTTTTGAATAAATTACACAATTGACTTGATTTTGGCTGGGTTTTATTTATCACACAACAATTTTGAGTTTTTTTTTTTTTTATTTATTTCAACTTTAATTCTTGGTGTTGTTTATTGTGGTTGTTGGTTTTTTTTTGCGTTCCTTTAAGTGCTTTGGTGGAATGCCCTGGTTGAAGGGGTTTTTCCTTGGGGGATGTAGCACCACTCGACATGTTCTCTCTTTATTTAGGGTGAATCGCAGGATGTTCCCTTCGAAGGATGTGCGGTATGATTCTTTGGCGCACATAATTTTCGCCCATGGGAGTGGAAGGGCCTTAATTTTCTTCCATAAGGCGGGTTCCACTATTATATTGGGCGGTGGTTGGTTGTGGCGCATCCGATACTCGTCCAGGGTGCTTATTTTATTTTTTAGGATACGCTCAGTAGGACTTGATATGGTTATAGGTTTTGAGGTAGGGATTTGTCGTGGCACTTGTCTCCATCCTGCAATTCGTTTGATTTGGTACTCAAAGTCAGATAGTACATATTTTGTCTTATTCCTCGAAACTTTGTACTTGGCTTGTACTAGCTGAGACTCGATCTGCTTCCGTTCTACATTAACGGCATCAGTGGTCGAGTTTAGAAAGATAGTTCGTTCACGGAGTCTTGCGATTTCATGGGTTGACTTCTCTAAGGCTTGGCGGAGTTCATTTAGTTCTGAGTTCAATTCTTCTGGCGCATTTTTTAGTATATTTAAAAGTTTTCGTTCACGTTCCGTTGTTCCAGTATCGATAGATTGGCTAGATTTTCGAAATGGTAACTCTTGTAGTGTACCTATTCGAGGGCGAGAGTCTTCGAGTTTCTCAGTTTGACGACATAATGATTGAAAATGTACATCTTTCTTCTCTAAAAGACGTTCATTGTCTGAGTGAAGTTCAGTAAGTTGCGATTGGAGATCGGCCGGTCCTTGACGGGTTGTCCAATAGTGGGGTTTTTCAATCGATTTGTCCTGCAGACAGGCGACAGATATTTCAATACTTGATGAATGTTTATTCCAATCCGGAGTAACGCATGGAGTTCCATCAGCTTTATGATTATCTGGAAGCGTTTTTAATGCTGATGCTGAGCTATGCCGCCGTTGATAGTCCTGTTGGTGTTTCTCATTGGTCGAAAGAAGGGAATTGTCACGTAGTGGTATCATCTCTAATTGGCATTTTGATAATTCAACGATTTGAGCTTTAAGGGACATATTTACTAGTGTTAATCTTTCTGAGGGAGTTTGTAGTTCTTGCATCATAGACTGTTGCTGCTGCTGCTTCGTTGCATCTCTTTGTGGATAAAGGTTAATCTCGGTTAAATTCCTTTTAGCCGCTGGGTGATAAGTTACATCTCGTTGATCGATTAGAGTGTTTTTCTTCCTAGGTTTTCGTACTGCAATAGAATCCAAGACCCTGTCCGTGATGCGCTCCTTCGAGCCCCGATCGGATTTATGTTTGGACGATTTACAATTTTGGTTCAATTTATCTTTGGATCCGTTTGTTCTTGCCTTCGTCTTTAAGCTGATTCCATCCAGTCTTGATACCGATGTAGAAGATTTCAGTGGCGAATGATGCCCAGATGTGAATGGCTGTCCTGCGGCTAGAGGGTTTTTTGATCCCGAAGTGCCTAGCGTTTTGCGAGAGACTGCTACGGAGTTGAGACTGCGATGTGATGAGGGTCTCTTCAGAATCGGAGAGGCTTTCGGAGTTCCTTTAGTAGTGGCGAAGTTCCTGCTGACAACCTTGCTGCTGTTGTTGTTGATGCCGTTGCCGGGGGGTTTAGTACTAGACGAGACTTTGCTGACCATTGGTGACACTAAATCTGGCAAATACTTTGGCTTTCTTAGGATTCCGCTACTGAGAGGTGTACGAATAGGTTTTGGCTTACGGAGCGGATTCTTTGCACTGGTTTCCGTTGTGGGCGTTGAATTCTGCGTGGGACTATTCTTTGGTGTTGAGTAGAGTTTTGTTTGAGAATGAACAGGAGCAGACTCGATATGCTTCTGGCGAACTAATTGCTGACTAAATCCTGGCTTGTGTGTAGACGTTAGCCGATTTCTGATGTTGGACGGACTGTCCGTGAGTGGAATGCCCTGCTGTTCACGTCTGAGCTCTGCTGTTGTGGGGACTTCTTCAACACGTTGCAATTTCTGGGTTTGTTGACTGAAACTGGTTAAAGACAATATTGATGTAAAAGAATTGATCGGGGTCGAGTTGCTGTCTTCTTTAGATGCTTCTCCACTTAATATCCAGCCAAGGATCGTATTTTGCGCGGTAGGTTGACCTTTCAGACCTCTGCGGATGTCGGGTAGGAGGAGTGATCCATAAATATCTGCACCAAGAATGACGTCGATGCGGCCTGGAAGATTAAATGTAGGATCAGCCAGCTTGAGCCCTTGTACATGATTCCACTGGGTTGACGTGATAGGTTGAGATGGCAATGGATTGGTTAAATTCTTGAACACTAACGCTGTCACATCCATCGTAAAGTTGTGTGATGGAACTACTAGAGCTGTTTCCACCATAGTCTCAGCTGTCCCAACTTCGGCTTGTCCTACTCCAAATATTGGAGCGGTGATACGCCTTTTGGGCAACGCTAATGTTTGAACGGCGTGTTCCGATATAAATGATGACTGTGAGCCTGGGTCAAGGAGTGCTCTGAACGTTCGCTGTATACCATGCGTTCCTTGCAATGTTATGAGGGCTGTATAGAGAAGGACTTCTTTATGTGATGAAGAATGCAGCGCGTTTATCTGGCCTTGCGGTATAGCAGTTTGAGCTGTAGTAGTAGAATCAAGTGAATGGAGATTCGTATGGTTTGAGCTTGCCTCAGAGTTTGTGGGATTTGGAGATGTCGGCATGGTGGGATTAACATGTAGAAGCGAATGGTGTCTTTTTTTGCAATGGATGCAGGTATGTTTACTAGGACAGGCTGAAGCATGATGTCCGCGTCCTAGGCAGTTAATACATAGACCACTATGTCGCACGATGACGTTCCTTTCGGTGAGAGGAAGCGCGATGAACTGTGGACAATTTCTCAGTGAATGGTCCGTTCCACAATGCGCACATGTAGAAGTCTGATTAACGACGAATGACTGAATTCGGGAGATAGGTTTGCTTTGCTGGATGCTTTTAGTTGGCTTTGATTTTGTTGAATCGATAGCCTCCAGCGTACGAAAGCGAGTTTCTAGGAATTGCTTTAGAGTGTCGAAAGAAGGTAGCTTGTTATCACTGGCGATTTGTTGTTCCCAGAGCTGCAAGGAGTCTCTAGGCAATTTCCTAGTCACGATATAAATTAGCATTAGATCAAAGATATCCTGTACATCTAGATTCTGCAGATTTTGGACACTTTCCGTGGTAGTGTCGAGTAATTTTTTAACTGAATCGGCGTTTTCGCTAGCTTGGGCCTGGTTAAACAATTTATCGAGTTGAACGTGTACTAACATTCTTTTATTGTCAAACCGTTCCTTCAAAATATTCCAAGCTGTCTCGTAATTGAGGTCGGTGATTGCGAAGCCTTGAATGAGTCGCGCAGCCTCACCATGGGTACTTGCCTTCAAGTAATGTAGTTTTTCGGCATTAGACAAGTTTCTCTTATTGTGTATGAGGGCTACAAACAGATCGTGGAACGATGTCCACTCGGCATAGTTTCCGGAAAAGCTTGGTAATGAAATGCGAGGGAGTTTTAGCGAAGTTTCTGCTCCTGGATCAATATTGGCGTTTGATCCAGGGGAACCCGATGGAGCACAATTTTGTATAGAAAGGGTGGTTTTCGAAGTTTCTGCTGATGATATCAGGTCTTCCAATTCACCCACATGAAGCAGGTAGACTTCCTCTGTTTCCATGAAGGTTGGTCCTGATATATAGTCAGCTACGGCTTCGATGGGTTTTTCCTCTGCGGCCGCATCTACTAAGGTGGAATGATTAATTGAAATTTGTTCCCATAACGAATTCACGCGAGCAAGACGCCTTTTAAGATACTGGGTCGTCTTCCGTGTTTTCGAGTCCTTTCCATAATTTCTGAGAGAGTTTTGTAGCTCCTCGACTAATAATTCTTGTTTTTTTACAAGTTTGTCCATGATTGGATTTAGCGATAGTTCGATAATAATTTCTATTTAAGACTTTGCTAATGCAGGCAGTTCTCTAAGCCACGTTAAATCACTGAATATATTTATTATACCGAAATCTTGACTAATATCCGGCTCGAAGGACCAAATGTTCGGGGCTATGGTAGCCTGTTTGAACAATTCAGTGATTATAACAATAACTTAGAGTGAAAGACTGCGGCAATAATTCAACTTGTCACTTTATTTCAAAATTTAATTTCACAAAATTCGCTAATTATTACCTTTCAAATTCAATTTAACAAAATTCGCTAATTATTACTTTAACTAAATCTAAATGTAAATCAATTCAACTTCACTATATACTTATGTTTATTTATTATATTTTCAAGCTTAGAAATTCCTGTAGTTGTAGATGGCCCTGACTGGTTTCTCTGCAGTTGGTGTGAATCTCTGCTATTCTGCAATCGGTATGAATATCTCTTCCAGCTATTCCGTGTATTAAATTTATTGGATTTTGTACATTAGCATCAATCCGACTAATGTATTCAATAGTTTCCTGAAATTTGAACTAATAGTTAGTTGTTAGAGAGTCACATTAAACTCAGGGCGATTAATGTAACCGTGAAGTTATATTAGCTCAATACGGCTAATATATTAGAAATTCGCAAATTATATCAGCTCAATACGGCTAATATATTAGAAATTCGCATTACCTAAAATTCGTATAATGCGATCGAGATGAGACTATTAGCTGCGCAAATTATATCAGCTCAATACGGCTAATATATTAGAAATTCGCATTACCTAAAATTCGTATAATGCGATCGAGATGAGACCACTAGCTGCAAATAGCGACTTCTTCTACCATCAAGCCGTGTAGAAGATCAAGAGTGATCTGAAGCTTTTGGGCAACGCGCTTCGATATTTATTTGCTCCACTGTAATGCGACAGTGGAACCTGGTGGGGAGCTTTAGAACTTGTTGTGGATTGTGTTTCCTTAGCGGAGCTTGGTGGGGAGCTTCAGACTTGTTGTGGATCGTGTTTCCTATGTGTGCGTCAGTGTTGACACTTGGCTGTCAATTCTGTCTGCTCGGTAGGTTTTATTATTATTTTTCTTTTTATATATATAGTTTAATTTGATTATTTTCCTTTTTTCTCCCTTTAGGGTTTTAATGGGAGCCGTCTGTCGAAGTTGAAGTGGAGAATTGGATTTTGTTTTTCTCGGGGTTATCAGATAAGTATTTTATTTTATAAGAATTAATACTTTGTGGTGATTTTATTTTCTTTTAGGGTAGCTGCTGCTGGACGGTGTTTACCCTTTTTTTGAATGTTTTTTTGGAAGACAATTTTGTATGCGGAGGATACATATATAGGATTTTGTATGCGGACAATGGTAAGTATGTTAAAATATATGAACCTCGTAATTATTGTTATGTGTTTTTTAGGTAGCTATTAGAAGATTGAACAATGGTCTTCTTGGTCGTCTTCAAGACACCAAGTTCATCACGAGCTTAGACCTGAAGGACGCCTTCTGGCAAATCCCTTTAGAGAAGAAGTCGCGAGAGCGGACAGCTTTCACTGTCCCTGGTCGTCCACTGTACCAGTTCACAGTTATGCCTTTCGGCTTGTGTAACGCCCCACAGCGCATGTGTCGCTTGATGGATAAGACCATCCCGGGCCATTTACGTGAAAACGTTTTTGTCTATCTGGACGACCTGCTCATAGTTTCACCTGACTTTGACTCCCACCTAAATCTTTTGGACGAAGTGGCCAGCTGTCTCCGTCGTGCTGGGTTAACAGTCAATTTATCTAAAAGCAAATTTTGCGTGACTGAAGTCAAGTATCTCGGCTTCATAATTGGTGATGGGACTCTGAAAACCGATCCTAATAAGGTGACGGCCATCATGGACTTCCCGACTCCGAAGTCTCATAAGCAGACCCGGAGGTTCTTGGGTATGACCGGATGGTATCAGCGTTTCATTCCCAATTATGCTAGCGTGGCTTCTCCAATCACGGATTGTTTGAAGTCTAAATCTTTTAGTTGGACTGATGAGGCCCAGCAGTCGTTCGAGACTTTGAAAAAGCTGATGACGGAAGCTCCTCTTTTAGTCACTCCAGATTTTTCTAAGCCTTTCTATATTCAGTGCGATGCCAGCAGGACTGGTGTAGGTAGTGTGCTCTTTCAAAAGGACATGGATGGAGGAGAACATCCGATTGCTTATATGTCCAAGAAATTGAACGGGGCACAACGGAACTACACCATTACTGAGCTCGAATGCTACGCAGCCGTGCTGAGTATAAAGAAGTTTAGAGCGTATGTTGAGGGACAGACTTTCACGGTAATTACTGACCATGCAAGTCTAAAATGGCTCATGAGCCAGAAGGAGCTCAACGGTCGTTTAGCCCGGTGGAGTCTTAAGCTTCAGGGGTTCGACTTTACAATCGAACACCGTAAAGGCACCCACAATGTGGTTCCCGATGCCTTGTCACGCATGGATTGCGTTGACGAATTGTCCTTGTGTTTCGACGTGGACTTAAATGCCCCGTCTTTCAAGTCCCCTGAATATCTTCGTCTGGGTGATAGCCTCAGGCAAGCCTCACCGCAGCTACCAGACCTGCGAGTTGAAGATGGGTACGTTTTCAAGCGTACATCACCACGTACTGGAAACCCGATTGCTGACGATCTGACATGGAAGTTGTGGATTCCAATGGAATTGACCGCGTCTCTCGTGGAGTCTTCTCATTCGCCTCCCCAAGCGTCGCATGGTGGAGTAGGGAAAACCCTAGCCCGATTGCGATGTAAGTACTTTTGGCCAGGTATGGCAAAACAAGTTCGGGAGTTCATCGGTAAGTGTGATGTCTGCAAAACCACCAAAGCCCCCAGCTCAGTACTTCGACCACCTATGGGAAACCCCATGGATGCGTCGAGGCCGTTCCAATTTTTATACGTCGATTTCTTAGGTCCTTATCCCAGGTCGAAGAAAGGCCACACGGCAGTATTTGTTGTATTGGATGCTTTCACTAAGTTTGTCTTCCTGCACCCCGTGTCCGCTGAGACCACGGCGGTGTCCGTCAAGTTTCTCGAGCAAACTATCTTTCATACCTTTGGAGTTCCTGAAACGGTCTTCTCCGACAATGGTCGGCAATTCACCTCCAAAGAGTTTGCTAAATTGTTGACCGACTATGGCGTGCACCATGTGCGCACGGCTGTATATTCGCCTCACCCTAACGCTTCCGAGCGGGTGAATAGATCCATCCTAACCGCCATTAGGGCGTACTTAAAGGAGGATCATCGTGAGTGGGATAGACATCTGTCGTCCATTGAATGTGCTCTTCGTAGTACCCACCACGAGGCGATCGGCATGTCCCCGTATCAGGCCCTGTTTGGTAGCCATATGATCCTGCACGGATCAGCATATCCAGTCCTGAAGAAACTGAACGTTCTCCAGGAGGGTGACATAGCTTTTCTACCATTGACGGACAAAATGCAGATGCTTCGTGAGCGGATTGCTGTTAATTTAGCCGCCGCACACATCAGACATAAAACCCAATACAACTTGCGGTGTCGTGTGGGCAGTTTTCGTCCCGGAGATGAGGTCTACCGGAGAACTTTCTGGGTGAGTAACCGAGCGGGTCGTTTCAGTGCCAAATTGGCACCCCGGTTTCTGAAAGCTCGGATACGTAAAAAAATTGGAACCAGCTTGTACGAGCTGGAGGATTTGGGAGGTAAGAGCATAGGGGTATATCACGCCAAAGACCTACGTCGTTGATTTCCTCAAGGTTCCATCTTCATTTTTTTATTTTTGGTCAGGCTGTGGGTGTCCCTCGGCGAATTAGTTGCCTGTCGTCCTACTGGGGTGAGTCACATGCAATGTGGGATTGCGTGAGATTGACTCCACAGTACGAGAGGAAACCGGTTCTGGCGAGAATGTCTGTAAGTTTACAGGAGCCGGAGGGGGACAATATGGAATTGCCTTCAGCCGGATCCTGGGACTTCCAGATATTCTTCCGAGTGATCTACGGACTGCTCCACCTTTTCAAAGTTGGCGTAATCACTCCTCTCACCTCGTTCCGTATTACTACTCTTACCTGTGATGCCCGGCTAGCTCACTAGAGCATGAGACTCCTATTCTCAGGTTGTGAGTCGAGACCCACATTGGTGCCAAAAATATTAGGTCTTACGGCATAAAAACCGTCCGTTTTTTTCGGCTCCTCACTGCCTCGCGTGTCGGCCTTGTGGACCCGAGGGTATGTAACGGTCAGTTTTGCACGGAAATCCCTAAATTTCTACTTGTCTCAAAATCACTGTAGGAAAAGAAATCTAGTGGTGGGTCGATAAAAAAGAAGGAGGCGGCGGAGAAAAAGGAAAATTTTTTTGGAAGGTTGAAAAATAGAATTTTGTTTTCGGGGAGTCTGTTTTGGGATTTTAGAAACGAAAAGTTGTCCGGATTTGGTTAGTTTTTGGCTCCGCGTATAACTTCGCACAAGAGACGAATTAATTATACAATCAACGAAAGAAAAAGCCTTGTATATTTTATGGTGATATGTGAACAAGAAGCAACAAATTGTATAAAAAGGAAGCGTCAGGTTGCAGCTTATTTGAGGAATCTAACCGTTGGAATCATGGTGCATTCGATGGACGTGCTGTAGTATTACCATTGTCAAGCAGGGTGCAAGATTTTCACAACCTTAGCACCAAAGAATCCGTTTTTTTGAAGCATTTGAGATACTTTTATCCATTGGATTGCTGCGTTCGCTGTATCCCTAACAGAACGAAGAAGGTCTTCTCCAGGATTGCCTTGGTTCGGAGGTGCCACCTTCTAAAATATCGCTGTGTTGTTCGAGTGTCATCGATCCCGCTCAGGTTGTATTGGAGCAATTGTTAACTGTCCAAGAGAAAATCGAAATTGTTCGAGGAGAAGTCTGCATCTTTACTGGTGAGATAGATGTGCTGTCCATGGTAACTTTTCTACTGGATGATTAACCTCAAAGAAATTGGATATAAGGTATTTTTGTATTGCTTTGTATATGAAAATTGCGAGACGGATATTACGAAGCCAGCAGTAAATTATTTTGGTTCCCCCGCGAACACCTGCCAGAAATAAATTTTTTGATTCAGTTTTTAAATAAAAATACATGGACATAAAATAAAAATAAAAATAAAAACAAAAACACACATACACAACAGAACACAACACATTATATTGTTTCATGAGTTAATCTATTATTATAATGCAATAATTTTTAAGTGCAGTTGATGCAGTTGATATTAATTTGAACTATAGTTATATTTTTGGTGTAAATTTTTGAGAGGGCATTTGTTGTCATAATTTTTTCTTGTTGTTTTCAAGTAATTTCTTCTTACTTAAATTGAACCCGATATTTGTGATACCGTTTGTGATAAAACGAGGCGTATTGGTACCAAGGCGGCGCGTTTTAAAATCCTTTATCGTACGGAATTATCCATACCGTTAAAATTGTAAATTATTGTTGATGTATTTGAAAATGTTGATGTTGTTATATCTGACATAGATACGAGTTCGTTTCCGTTGAATATTAATTTTACCTCTTTGTGATCTTGTGGTAATAAATGCTTCTGATATAAACTAGATAATTTGATGTTATAAAGGATGAACTCCATTTGCTAGATTTTTTTTGAATGGTTGGGGCGGAATTTAGTTCCTCTCAGGATTTTTAGGTGAGGTAGTTCCCGGACAGGTGATGGTTACCCATCCTATCATCTGACAATGGAACGGACTACCTTGACACGGCTCAGGCTGTGCCCGAGGGATGATTGAAACTAAAGATTTGCATAGTCACAGGTAAGTGGTGAACCAACCGCGGTAAGTCCCGGCCACACACCCCACGACCCCTCCGGCGAGCTAGATAACTCCGTGTGGCCGGCGTAGGAGTTCCGGATTTTCTTTTTATTTCTTATGTATGGTGTTGGCTCCTTGGCCATGCTCTTCCGGGCTTGTGGCTAAGGGGGTAACACCTCGCATAAGTGGCGCCCACTATTTATATCGCGCCATTATGCTGTTACAGGAGTATATAAGAATCATGATCCAACTGGTAAACTGAGGGTAGTTTTTGACGGCTCGCAGAAGTCAAGCAACGGGTTATCCCTCAATGAATGTCTTCATGCCGGCCCCAAATTACAACAAGATTTGTGGTCAATAGTAACTCGTTGGCGAGAACATGAAATTGTCTTTGTATGCGATATCGAGAAAATGTTCCGTCAAATTTGGATTAATGACCAAGACACCAACCTACAACGTATTGTATGGCGAAACTCCAGCAGTGAACCCATTAGGGACTTCATGCTCAAAACTTGTACGTATGCAACCGTACCTGCTCCTTATCTAGCGATTAGAACGCTACAACAGCTGGCAAAAGATGAAAGACAACTTTATCCTCTAGCCTGTGAAAGTCTTGTTCGTGACTGCTATGTTGACGACATATTGACTGGCGCTAATGATCTTGGATCTGCCATTCAACTGAAAGATGACCTGATTATTCTGTTGAAAATGGGTGGCTTCACTTTCAAGAAATGGGCTTCCAACAGTCATCAGTTATTGAAAGAAATACCTCCTGATCACCGCGAGGTTAAGAAAATTCTATCTTTAGAAGACGATGCTTGTATAAAGACATTGGGCATCTTATGGAATCCAACCACTGACCAGTTTGGATTCAAAGTTCAACTACCACCTCATCCCGTTAATGTTACAAAACGCAACTTACTCTCGGACATTTCCAAGCTCTTCGATCCGCTCGGATTCTTGGCACCAAGCATCATCCTAGCCAAAGTCATGTTTCAAAAACTATGGTTAACCGGTCTTACATGGGACGAGCCGCTACCACAGCACCTGGCAAATGAATGGAGAAATTTTCGAGATGAGCTATCATCCCTGGAAAAGGTTCGAGTACCGCGATGGCTTAAGACCAATAATTCACAGGTTTTCTTTGAGCTTCATGGATTTGCCGACGCGTCCAACAAGGCCTATGCCGCAGTAGTGTACGCTCGAGTATTTTCTTCTAACCAATCTCCAGTTTCCGTCCAAATTATAGCTGCTAAAACCAAAGTTGCTCCTTTGAAAACAATATCAATTCCTCGTT
>CATLJY010000621.1:0-32244 GCA_949987705.1 Thereva unica
AAAAAGAGATTGTATAATATAATATATTGTAATATTTTGACGTTTTTACGGCGTAACGCATTCGTAGGATTAATTATGGAATACACTTTTTAAATGTTCACACAACACAATTGTTAAAGTTCACTTATTAATTCAATACAAATTCTAAAAGTAAAGTTTTTGACGAGAAGGCTCAGATGCGGAAAATAATAAAATGTGAATCAAGAGGTAAAACTTTCTGACTTTATAATCCGGAAAAGAATAACGTGTGTGAAGGTCAAGTGAGAGCTGCTAAAGAAAAGGGGGAGCAATCATGGGAGCAAAATTTCTTGACATTCATGTGAGGTGCTGCGGAGTACTTTTATTTTGGCCATTAGTGTAGGTTAAGATCAATCAAATTTTTCATAATATTCACTAACAGCATTGCTTCAGAGCCTCGTAAAAGATGTTTCTCTGCTACAATTGCTTATTATTATAGTTTTCCAAAGTTGTTAGATAACTATATCTGCCCAAAGGGTGAGTCCTTCTTATATTCTGGGAGAAACGAAACTGAAAGCCGTAGGAGTGGCGTTGGCGTGATACTCACCAAAGAAGCCAGGTCCAGCCTCATGAGCTGGTCACCAGTTTCTGAGAGGATTATTACCGTGCGCCTGCGTACCAGAGTAAGAAGTACTACGGTAGTCCAATGCTGCGCTCCAACTGAAGACGCAGAAGATGACATCAAAGACGAGTTCTACACTATATCAAAAAATTGTACGTACACCAAATATTTTTATATATAAATGCAAATTTCACTTACAAAGTAAAATATTTATTTCTTCAACTTTTTACAAAAAATTAAGAAATGATATTCTCAATTTAAAAAAACAAACATAACAACAAAATATTTCCCCATTTCTCAGAAATTCTAATAAAACATGGTCAAAAAATTCTACGTACACCAAAAAATTGCACGTATGATATAGCCAAATATGGTAAAGAGACAATTCTCCTTTATTTTATTGGGTATTCGAATGCACAGTGGTATATACAGTGAATTTTATACCATTTTAAGTTCATTTTCGAAAAGCTGAAGTGTTAATAAGCGAATTTTAACAATTCAAGATACTTTTTTTATACAAAACACAAAAAATGGATAAAGCACACAGTAAAGTACCTATTGGCATTAAAAAGTTAATTGTAAAACTTAAGCAAGATGACAAAAGTTATTTCGAAATATCAGTAATTGTTGGTAGGCCTCGTTCAACTGTGCAAACAGTACTAGCAAATTATAAAAAAATCGTTCTTTTGAAATGGCACCTGGTAGAGGACGCAAGAGAGCATTTTCGACAAACACACAACGCGCAATTGAAAGAATGGTGAAAGCTGACCCCAAAGTAAGTGCTCCGAAGATAGCAGGAGAGTTACAGAAATCTCTCAACATTTCGGTAAGTTCACAAACGGTTCGAAACTTTCTTCATAAGAAAGGTTATAAAGGTTGGGTATCAGCCAAGAAGTCCTTTATATCTGAAAAAACGTTAGAAAGCGACTAGCTTACGCTAACGAATTTGTTACTAAGCCGGAAGACTTTTGGAAGACGGTTGTATTTGTGGATGAACCTAAATTTAATATTTTTGGTTCTTATGGGCGAAGATTTGTATGGAGAAAAGAAGGTACCAGGCTCGATAAGAAAGAATTGACACCAACAGATAAGCACGGTGGAGGTAGCTTGATGGTATGGGGAGCAATGGGTGCTGGTGGGGTTGGCGATCTAGTATTTATTGAAACAACCATGGATAAGAAAAAATATTTTGACATTTTGAAACATCATTTGAAATCAAGTGCTAAAAAATTGGTAAAAAATTGGAATAGTAAAAGATATAATACTAGTTCAAGCTAACGATCCTAAACATAACTCCAAACTAGTGAGAGAATGGTTGCTATATATTATTAAGTCAACACTGCCACATCCTCCCCAGTCACCAGATCTTAATCCCATCGAGGATCTTTGGGATCTTTTAGAACGGCGGCTTCGTGAGCACAGTATTAGCAGCAAAGAGGTTCTTAAAGCTAAAATTGTCGAAGAATGGAGTAAAATCTCAACCAGTGAAACGCAAAAACTTGTTTTTTCAATGAAAAACCGCCTTAAAGAGGTAATCCAACAAAAAGGAGGTCATACGTATGGGTACCCATTAACATATTCTATTATGTTGAACGTGCAATTTTTTGGTGTATGTAGAATTTTTTGACCATGTTTTATTAGAATTTCTGAGAAATGGGGAAATATTTTGTTGTTATGTTTGTTTTTTTAAATTGAGAATATCATTTCTTAATTTTTTGTAAAAAGTTGAAGAAATAAATATTTTACTTTGTAAGTGAAATTTGCATTTATATATAAAAAAATTTGGTGTACGTACAATTTTTTGATATAGTGTACATGCGACTGAATGAGGTTTTTCGCTCTATTCCAAGGGGGGACATCATTGTATTAAGGGGACTATCCAGTGATTTTTGGTCTAAAATCGATTTTTTTACGATTTTTTTTATTGCATATTCTGAAAGGCTGAAATGTCCTCTGTCGTCCAGCGTTTTTAGATTTTGAAAAAATACCGTACAACATGCTTTTTTCGTGTTTTTTCAAGAGCGTGCACGGCGTCAAATGTACCGAACGTGTAACTTCAAAGACGAATATCTCGATAACTTTTTTTTTATCTTTTTTTTTTCAACTTCTAATCGTAATTACAACGTGAGTTTTCAACTGATTTTAATTATACAAAGTGGAATTTGTTCGTCATTCAATATAGAACAAATATACCAGACAGATTTTTGATTTATAAAAAATTTACTAAATTATGAACAAAAATGTAAAAAAAAACTCGAAAAAACCATTATTCGTGGATTGTTAATAAACAAAAGATGATATCGAAATTCCGTCTGGTACATTTGGGGGGCAAACGGCTAACAAAGACCTCGGAAAGTGGTGGTACCCGATTTGTCACCTCTGCCAAAACCCGAGAAAAGTCACTGCAGACGAACACCTAGCAGACCTGTTAGCAAGTCCTAATCCCACCTCCCCGCGGTGCCCCCTGGGGTACTTCTTCGGAAGGAGCTAACGGGAGCTAACTAATGGCGAGCTCTCTGCGCCACAAAACAGAGTTTTAAGTCGGTTGGGCTGAGGGTTAGCAACCCGCTCCCATAAAAAACACCATTGCTACGAATCGGCAAACAATGCCTCGGAACCGGATGGACAACACGACGCAAAACAGAGTCCGCTGGAGGGCAACTGTTTCCGCCCTATGTCCCATGAGGGATTAAAGGAGCACAATGATGATGAATGACATTTGTTTATCATTAATTACCGAACATTTTGACGCTAACAAAATTGAAATCGGATAAAAATTCACGTTCTAATTATCCGTTGAAGTTGGCCTATTTTTCAATTGTTATGTAATAGAATGTTGTTAAAAATCATATTTTTCTGACAAACGATTATGATTTTGTTTTACATTTGATAGTAGCTATATTCTCACAAAATTTGATCAAAATCGGTACAATAGATCAAATTTTAGCCATTTCACTGGATAGTCCCCTTAATGGGTGACTTAAACGCACAGAGCGGCCGTGACAACACCGGCCTTGAGCAAACAACTGGAAATCCTAAGCCAAGTTACCTATAACGACGGTGAGCTTTTTGTGGACTTTTGTAGGTCCCACCAACTCATGGTAGGTGGAACCACAGAGTACTTAATATACAGAGGGAACAACGAAGAACAAAATGTGTTATCAAATTATTTTGAAGTAAAGCTTTTGGCAAGCTTTTTGTGAGAGACAATATCAAATTTGAAGAGAGAAAATTCTGTCCAATTTAACTTTTTCTCACGACTTCGTTGGCGCAGCAACAAGCGCCGGGCAGAGGGTCTTACCTTACACACATACATATAAATAATGTGCCAGCATATTATTATGGAGGAAGTTGATAGGAGCATTCCGGTGCGGTAAGGGAAATTCGAAAGGGGGGGAGGTTTTTTCTAGTCCCAGACGTCTGCTATGAGTGTTTTTTTTTTCATTTATGGACGTACGAAAAAAAAACAAAGTTTTCTGCCCATGAACAAAATTAAATTTTGGTGGATAGAAGAAATCTACCTTTCTGGTTTAACCTAGGAATATTCTCGGGGATATTGGCTTTTTATTGTTATTATTGTAAAATGTGAGAGTACTTAGTTTGATTTTATTTATAACTGATAAAGCAGAATTGTTGTGGGCATCTTTGTTATGATGTACGACAGGCTATGTAATGTAAATTTCACCTGGTGTGGTTTTTTAGGGGGGTTGAAAGGGATAAAATTTAGTTTTTCATGATTAGCTCGAAAACTATTGATTTTTGATATATATAGTTTTAGTTTTTATAAAAATTAAACTTCATTAAATGTTTACAAGAAATGGAAGGAAACTATTGTAGCATACATTTTTAACCGACAAAGACCTACAATTATATGGTGCGGATTTTTAAAACCAGGGCTAAAGATGACTAACTAACTTACTATCAAACCTAATTGCAAAAATTGCGAAACCAGTTTTATTATTTGATGAATCCCATCAGCTGACCAACCAGCAACGATGATTCATACAAAGTAAGTTGTCTTCTTGTTTGGAGACAGCGCTCGCCATCCCGGCACTGAAGTGGTCCTCGAATTTATCTTCAGTTTCTTATTTGTCATCGCTCCCTCTTGCATCCAGTTCAAGTGACGCCGAACACCACGGTTTCAAGTTCCTTGTCCCAAATATAAATATAGCTGTCTTTTTATAATTTGCAATATGCCCTTCAAGGTCCCAGCAGGTCGTTAGGTTAGGTTGAAATGGCTGCCCACTTAGGCCCGACATTGGGCACATTGTGATGCCATCCTATGTAGTGTTGGAACAAAGTTCAGGCTATTTTAAGCCATTTTGAGCTTTTGATAAAGCGACAGAGGTTAGGAGCACCAATATTTTGCAGCTCGCTTAATCCATCAAGGAAGGGTGAGCCAAGGAAGGTCCTCTTTTTCTTCCGAGGGCGGGACATGTACAGAGAATCTGGGAGACAGTTTCTTCTTCTTCTTCATTACCACAACTTCTTCATAAGTCGTTGTGGGGAAGTTCTTATCTTTCGGCGTGCGGGGCAAAGGTGACCGGTCAGCACCTTTACTATATGGCTTATCTCCTTTTTGGTTCAACTGAACAAGAGATGTTGAACGCTTTGCGTCCAAAGCTGGCCACATTGCATGAAGAGTGCGGCACACCGTTGCTGTGATCCAACTCAACCCAGCTCGAGCCAAACTGATTTTCCTCACAGCTTGTTTGTAGGAGGCAAGGGCATTCCC
Source organism: Thereva unica (assembly GCA_949987705.1). NCBI lineage: Eukaryota > Metazoa > Arthropoda > Insecta > Diptera > Therevidae > Thereva > Thereva unica. The sequence goes on from CATLJY010000621.1 coordinate 5,316, forward strand.
ATCCGGGTTAAGTGGGGTGTGCTTTCCACTTCGTTTCCCTGTCTAGCAAGCTCATCAGCAGCAGGTCGTTACCAAAACATTTTTGATTTGATATGGTCCTGTAAATTGAATTGGTTGAAGCTTATGGCTTTCTCTGGTAGATGGTCGTTCATATGTGGTTAATACGAGGTCGTTAAGTGAATACGGTTTATGCGATGTATGCATCCATCCACTAATGACTTCTTCTTATTTAACGGCCCTTCAATCGCTTTACCGTCCCGCCCTCTCGCAACTATTCTCGCCACCAATCCCGATTCTATCCAGCCATTCTTTCAGCGAACGTTGGGGTTCCCTCGCTGTCGCCCTCATAGATCTTACCGTAGAGAACTTTCCGATCCTGTCCATCTTCACTCATAAGAGCTAGATACCCTGTCCACCGGGACCTACCGCGCTTTGATTTCTCCACAACATCTATGTCGCTATAACGCTCGTAGATCTCGTCGTTGTAAAATTTTCGGAATCGTCCTTTATCTCCATCATCTTTGGCACTACAGCCGTCTGTGAGCCTAGGCCTCCTCAAGAACTTTCGTTCAATGATCTCGGTCCTGTATCTCTGTGTTCTGGTTGGTAACCCAATTGTGAGTAAGTTCATTTTTATGTCACCTTTATATCTCTTCCTAGGTCTTGTAACCCTATTCGCTCTGGCCTTTGGAGGAACAGGAAGTTTGGGGCACTTCTGCAGGCATTCCCATTACATGTCCTATCTAATGTAGGCGTGATATATCTATGGTTGTGGCAGGTTCTTTATATATTTAGTACAATTTGGGGTTGTATCTTCTTCACAACAATTTTCCGAAGGAAGTTACTGTCGAACAAGGTTAAGAGGTTAGAGTGCTTGGATTTGAAGAGCCTTGACAGACTGCAGTAGGTTTTGTTGGCTTTTAGAAGCCGTGCGCGTATTTCTAGTACCATGCTATAGTCCGCTGCTACTATTGACTCAAGGTAGGTAAATACTTTTACCACTTCAAAATCGTATTCCTCTTGTACCGTTTTATACTATTGTAAAAGGGTACCGTTATTTCGTACCGTTTAATCTTTTCCAAATGATTTTCACCGGGAAAATAATATATGAATAAAAACACCACTTATTCTTCCGGCACTTTATTTTCTCAGCTCATTTAATTCATTTTTAAATTGTATTTTATTGTTTAACTAATCACATGAAAGATTCTACTTGCTAATCACACAAAAGATTTTACTTGGCACTTTTCGAGTTCGTAGGCGGTAGCACGAGCAGCGACAGCCGCGATAATCAAACTGCAACTGTTATCGAGACTTGTTCATCAGAAACCAGAAATATGCAATTTTGATACCGATCAACGGTAATCAATTTCTGATCAAGATTTTTGTTAGTGTGTGTTCCCATGGATTTGTATAATCCATGGATAAGCCATTGCTCGTGTTACCGCCACATCACTCTCCCTTCATTAAAAAGTTTTGTGCATATCGTTAGTTAAATATTGAAAGAAATTGTATGCTAAAAAACTTAATAATATACATAATTTCATTTAAGTAATTGCAACGTAATTCATGTTGATTTAATAATAATGATACTAATAATAATAATTTCTCTTGATTAAATTATTTCTTAAATTTTATGCTTTTATGTATGTGATTATATAATTCAAAACTTGGTGAAATACATGTTTTTTTTTTGTTCGGTTGTAATGTTAGGGGATAATTTATGTTAATTCAATTTATTTTTTTAAATTTGGAACATTGTTTTCTTTTTTACATCACTTCTTAAATTGGTGCTGGTCATGTCTGGATTGAGCAAAAAGGCAGGTTTAAGCCTGTCTATGGAGACGAAACGTTCTCTATTTTTAATTTGAATCTTGAAACTTTTGTCTGTTTTAGATATAACTGGGTGAGGTCCAGTGTAAGGGCAAGTTAAACTTCCTTTATGGGTTTCATCTTTCAGAAATACGTGGGTGCAATTGCGTAAATCTTGTGGAATAAATATGTTTCTTTGCTTTTGACTCCTGGGCTGAGGAGGTCTTATGTTTGATATAGCTTGTTGTAGTTGGTTTGCCAACGCATTTGTAATATGTCGGTTTATGTTAGTGTCGTTTGCGACGAGTTCTCCTGGTAGTCGCAGAGGTTGTCCGAATAGTAGTTGTCCTGGGGACATATTCAGGTTTTCAATTATGGAAGAGCGGAGGCCTAAAAGTATCAATGGAAGATGGTGATACCAATTTTGTGAGTCACCTGTGGCGCGAATTGCGACTTTCAATTGTCTATGAAAACGCTCAACAGAGCCATTCGATTGTGGGTGATAGGCGGTGGTTCGGATGCGGTGACAACCTAATATCTGAGATAACTCTTGAAACAGTGAGGATTCGAATTGCGATCCTTGATCGGTTGTAATTGTCATAGGAACGCCGTATCTTGATATCCAGTTTTGAAGAAATGTATTCGCTACAGTTTTGGCTGACATATCTTTCATGGGTAAGGCTTCTGGCCAATGAGTAAAACGGTCTTTTATTGTTAAGAGGTAGGAATATCCTGCTGAAGGGGTTAGTGGGCCAACGATGTCCATGTGGACGTGTTCGAATCGTCCTGACGGAACTTCTATGTTTCCATATGGGGAGTGTGTGTGTCTTGTTACTTTGGACTTCTGACAAGCAATACAAGACTTTGCCCAAGAGTTAATATCGATATTCATTTTGGGCCAGAAATACTTTGAAGTTATGAGATTTCTAGACGCTCTTATGCCAGGGTGTGATATATTGTGCAAACAGTCGAAAATTGTTCGGCGTAACGTTTCTGGTATGTAAGGCCTATTAACTCGTGTAGATGTCTCACACCAGATTTCTAACTCCTCTATCGGGATGAATACTTTTTGAATATTAATTGAAGTGGATGGGAGCTTGGAATCTTCGCAAATTAATGTTTTGAGTTCCTCATCTTTGTTTTGTTCCTCGGCTAGAATTTTGAGGTCGAACTTGGTAACGTGCTCGATGGAATTAACATGAGCTCGTGAAAGTGTGTCTGAGACAATGTTGCGCGAACCTGGGATATGTCTGATATCATTAGTGAATTGAGCTATGTAGTTAAGTTGGTTCATTTGTCTGGGAGACTTTTCGGTTTTGGAAAACAGTGCTCTCGTAAGGGGTTTGTGGTCTGTGTATATTGTGAAATCTTTTGTTTCTACATAGTATCGGAACTTCTTGACTGCTTGGTAAGCGGCTAACAACTCCCTATCGAAGGTAGAGTATTTCCTCTCATTTGATTGCAACCTTTTGGAGAAAAAATGTAATGGTTGCCATTCGTTGTCGGAAAGTTGTTGAAGCACTGCTCCTATGGCGTCATTGGATGCGTCTACCCATATTGCGATGGTTGCGCTTGGGTCCGGGTGTACGAGAAGTACGCCACACTCTACCTTGATTGTAGGACCAATGTTAGGTGTTCTTGCAGACGAGGCCACCATATACTTTGTTTAGCTTTCGTTGATTTGCAGTCCCAGCTTTCGTGCCGCCGGTTCAATCTGGGTGAAAGCTACTTGTACTGTTCTTGATGGTCTTCCTATGATGTCAGTGTTATAAGCCATCAGTATTTGTGGAGGATTCTGCCCTTTAATGTCACCCCTGGATTATTTTCTCCAACACTAAGTTGAAAAGGACAAGCCGGTCGGAGTCCATTATAGACCAGACCTATAAGGACAGTGGTCCGGACGTTTAAATCCTTATCGCAGATAATGTCATTTAAATGATATAACGTGTAAATTTAATAAATAAACCACCTGGTTCCACTATTAGAGCAGGCAGCAAAGGAACTTTCGACCGCGTCATCGCGTCACAGGATAAATTTTCTATATTAGGATAGTATTTTTATAATTGTGTTAGGAAACGTTGAGTTGCCAAGGTATATCCTGGTACCATAAGGGATATATTATTATAAACAGTTATTTTATAACAAAACGAAAATTAAAATTTTAACAATTTTGTAATATTTTTGGACGGATTTAGAACTAGAAATGTAATATAACTTTTTTTTTCGTAAAGTTGATAATTTAAATACACATTAATCTTTAAAAATTAAAAATTTTCCAATCATTTTACAATTCTTAATTTTTTATATCATCTAAACTCCCAAAAAATCTTATTAGCAATTTTAATATTTTAATTGTTTTTTATATTTTTAGTGCGCCAGCCTAATCGTTCGTTTACGAAAAAAAGTTAGTTAAAAACAATATAAGACCCATTTCATTTTATTATCACAATCGCAGGTAGAAAAATATTCTTTTCCTTTCCAAAGATTCTATTTCAGTTCATTACTATACTACCACACCAAAAAGTTATTGCGCACACACATCCTGCTTAGCAGTGAAAAACTTGAAGAGAGAGTCATGATGAGTTTCGCTCTCAAAGAAAACAAAAAGCTCGGATGGGTTACGACTTGTGACCCATTTTGGACGTCGTAACCCATTGTTCCTGTTGTTCCCTCTGTATGTTAAGTACTCTGTGGTGGAACTTACCTTTGTCACAAGAAGATACGCAAAGAGACCTGGCTTTCGCCCGATGGTAGAACGAGAAATCAGAGACGTCAGCCGCAGATGGAGAACTATTCTGGAGGATGTCAGGAGTTTCAGGGGACCATTTAGTTGTAGCAACTATTCTCCTTAAAATCGCTCCAATCAGAAACGTTCAACACGATGCTAGAACCTATGGGGGTCTTCTCCCAATAGCAAAATTATGTATGCCTTCTCCAAATCTCAAATTAATTACACGTGATGTTTTATATTATTATAATCACTTTATTTTTAACTTGTTTTAGTCTATTTTATAATTTATAATTTATTGTTAATATGTAGGTATATCTATGGATAAGATTACTAACGCACTTTCTACATATAAAATAGCATTAAGTCATTTTTAATAGTAGTCTTGATTTAAGACTACTGTATTTTCATCATCCAACTTTCAGAAGTAGTCTTGCTTCAAGACTACTATATGTTGCATTGTTATAATAACCGCTAGGCTAGCTCTAGATTTTGCCTTTTGTTATCACATTCTTGTTATCACTCTTGAAAGTACTCTCTAGGGATTCAGTCGGAATTTTGTTACCGTGATAATAAAATGAAAGTTAATTTGTTAAAGTCAAAGTGTTTTCACTTAAGTAGATAAATTAAATAAATTCTAAAGGTGGACAAGGATAATCTCCACCAATTTTTCTGGTCCTTCGAGCCGGATGGCCCTTGGAATAGCGGTCTTATAATCTACATCTTTACGGTCTTCATTATCTTGGAATAGCGGTCTTATAATCTACATCTTTACGGTCTTCATTATCTTGGAATAGCGGTCTTATAATCTACATCTTTACGGTCTTCATTATCTTGGAATAGCGGTCTTATAATCTACATCTTTACGGTCTTCATTATCTTGGAATAGCGGTCTTATAATCTACATCTTTACGGTCTTCATTATCTTGGAATAGCGGTCTTATCATCTACATATTTACGGTCTTCATTATCTTGGAATGCATTCTTAAACGGTATCAAATTTACATCTAAAACGGATAATCTTTCAATGATTTTCAGTCATATTATTCTAAAATCTATTCGGAGCTACATATCAATTCCAAGGAGTCTAATCATAAAAGGAATCTAATCATCTAATTTAAATGGTTTTCATGGATGCATTGTTGGATTGGCACGTTTTTACCCATATGGAAGATAAGTAATTTATTTTAAACAATATTAACTTGTGTGTGCTGTGAATATAGGCATATATCAGTTATCAAATGTATGTATATTAAAATCGGTTAGCATAGATCATCGGTTCGGTTTCATGATCTTTTTATTCTTTCTATGCTCATGGTGAATACATAATTAACAACTGTTATCCACATGTTAAAGGAATGAACAATTGAATCACGGTACACACACATAACGGAAACTATATTACTGTAATAATCAACTAAATAGAGTGAACTATAGTTATAGTACTATTAACAATATTATTGAAGTGAACTAATTACTAAACTATATTTTGAATTTAAATGCAAATTGAAATTATCTCAATAATAATCCTAACTGTTCTATGACTTTAAATATTATATTCATTATTCTCTTTACATTGGTGGTCTCCTGTGACTGTTTAAGAATATCGTGTTAATACCGGTTGTTATCATTCGAATCTAATAATTTAGAGGCTTTAAATTAAATTAAATTAAATTAACGGAGGTAAGAGTGATTAGTGTTGTATAATCCCAAAATGTCAACTAACTCAAAATTAGGCCGAGTAAAGGGCATTTTGACGCGTTTGCACAGCTATTCCAATTCCATTGCCGATTCTACTTCAGTTGAAGATATTTCAGTTAGATTAGAAAAACTTGAAGACGCTTGGAGCGAATTTTCAGTGATAGAAGACACATTAATAGATGAGGATGTTTCACAATCTGCTGAAGTCATGAAAATCTTTGAAGAATATGAGTCTAAATATTATGAAGCAAAGTCAGTTTTTGTTCGGGAAATGTCGCTTCGTATTTCACACCCAGCGTCTGATCGTTCCAGCACTAACCATTCTTCTACTACAAACGATACCCTCACACTGCTTCAACAACAACAAGTTTTGACAAACACTCTCTTACAAAATAGTTATTCTTATCATCTACCTCGCTTGCAAGTTCCTTCCTTTTCCGGAGACTATAAAGAATGGCATTCATTCAAGGACCTGTTCGACTCCTCCATTCACAAAAATACCAATCTTTCGAAGGCTCAAAGATTTCAATTTCTCAAGGCTAGTTTAAAGGGTGCTGCCCTTGCTGTCATTCGTCATTTACCGGTCACTGAGCCTAACTACGACAATGCATGGAAACTTCTCAATGAAAGATTTAACAAACGGAATCATATTGCCACATCATTTATCAAATCCTTTCTCGAAATCCCTCCTGTATCTCAACCAACTATTAAGGCCTTGAGGGCCTTGTGCGATACTTGCGAAGAGGCAGTAAAAGGTCTCGCGGCATTAGGATCAGGAGCCGATGGCAGAGACATTTGGCTTATCCATCTACTACTTGGTAAACTTGATCTTGACACCAGGACGAGCTGGGCCAGAAGATCCGTCGATACAGAATTTCCAACTATTGGTGAACTGCTAACCTTTCTCAACAAACGTTGTTCAGCTATGGAAACAGCAACAATCGGAAACAAGCGACCAACAGCAGTCAAGTCTCTGTTTACTTCCTCATGTAACACGACCACATCATGCCCTAAATGTAAAGGTGAGCATTTTATCTATCAATGTCCTCTTTATAAGGCGGATACTCCAGCCGCCAGAAAGATTTTTGCAATCAACAACGCATTGTGCTTTAAGTGCTTGGGAACATCACACTCAGCACAGCAATGTCGTTCCAAGCTTATTTGTAACCAATGCAATGGCAAACATCATAGGTTACTTCACGGTAGTCCAATACAACAAGAATCAAATAAAATACAGAATACTTTTCCAATTCAACGGTTTTCGGCCAAGACTCAATCATCTTCAATCAACTCGGATCGGTCAACAGTCACTCAACAGCCTACAATCAACATTAACAAGGCAGCACATTCATCGGTTTATCCCAAACAATCTCAGGATACTACGGATTCTTCATCTGCGCATATTACCAGCACAGAGGAAGACGGCAACTTCACTTCTTCAGGCAACCACTCCTCGGCATTCACTGCATCTATCCGAGGACCAACTACAACTCTTCTACCAACAGCGGTGGTTTACGCCCTCGACGCCACCAATCGCTCACAAAAATGTCGATTACTCTTAGATTCAGGTTCACAGGTGTCATTAATCACAGAATCATGTGTCAAAAGGCTCGGTCACAGGCGGCAACAGGGTCGTCTATCTATCGACGGTCTCTCATCGGCAGGCATAGGAGTAACACGCGGAAAGGTCCAACTAACCTTAACTTCTTTGTGGGATGCCACTCAACATCTCACGATATCGGCGTTCATCTTGATCAATCTAATCCCGTCGCTTCCTGCAACGATCATTGATATCTCTCATGTGAAGGATTGCGAAAACATTCAGCTCGCTGATCCATTTTTCTTCGAACCATCTTCAGTTGATATCGTTCTAGGGGCAGACAAAGTATTTGAAGTACTGCTTCCAGGTAAGATCAGCAATGTTCCGCATGCACCGATCTTCCAAGAAACTATCTTCGGTTGGGTAGCAGGAGGAGCCGTTAGAGCACAGGAAAACACAGTTTTAGCGTGCTTCAATCAAGTAGACCACGACATTGATAAACTACTAAGGTCCTTCTGGGAAATTGAGGAACTCCCAACTGACAAGTGTATGTACACCCCAGAAGAATCACAATGCGAGCAGTCCTTCAAGGACACTTTACAATGCAACCAATCTAATCGGTATGTTGTTGGCCTTCCCTTTAAGGATAACATCAAACATCTTGGCAACGGTTTATCACAAGCTTTATCTCGGTTAAAATCTATGGAGCGTAAATTCAGTCAAAATATGAAACTAAAGGATGCCTACGTAACATTCATGAGGGAATACGAAATCCTCGAACACATGGAGCTGATTACTGATGAAGAATTGGAGAGTAACATGAAGAACTGTTTTTATCTTCCGCACCATGCGGTCTTCAAAAACAACAAAATCAGGGTTGTATTTGACGGTTCATCCAAATCATCATCGGGACTTTCACTAAATGATGTTTTACTGGTAGGCCCAACCATTCAAAGAGATCTCACCAGCATTCTAATAAGTTTCCGAAAACATAAATATGCCATCTCTGCCGACGTAGAGAAGATGTATAGGCAAATTTTAATTCGAAAAGAACATCAAGATTTTCAGCGTATTTTATGGCGGGAGGGTCCCGAGCAACAAATTAAACATTATCGACTACGGACAGTTACTTACGGTACTTCAAGTGCTCCATTCCTCGCCACACGGTCATTATTTCAAATAGGTGAAGAAATTAAGTCTTCACATGTTCATACAGCGAAAGCAATCCAATCTGATTTTTATGTAGATGATCTGCTTACAGGCGCAAACTCATTAGAAGAAGCACAAGAATTGCGGCATTCACTTACTCATCATCTTAAGCAGCATGGATTTCATCTTGCGAAATGGCGCTCAAATTCAAGCAACCTGAGATCATCTCCAAACGAGAACACTCATCAAAACATCGCATTTTCGCCTTCAGAAAATCTGTCCAAGATTCTCGGCGTAAAGTGGGATTCAATATCAGATTGTTTTACGTTCGAGGTTGCTCCCCTAAAGGTGCACCCAAATACAAAACGGCAAATACTTTCAGAATCCTCAAAAATATTTGATCCCCTCGGTTGGGTTTCACCTATCACGGTTTCGGTTAAAATTTTACTTCAACGTTTATGGCTTCAAAAATTCAACTGGGATGATCCACTTCCTACGGAAATTATATCCAAGTGGCTCACTCTACGTGCAGATCTACAGATGATAGAGAAACTTCGGATTCCAAGACTACTCTTTCATTCATCAAATAAGGTACAATTTCACGGATTTTCGGACGCATCTGAAGCAGCATACTCAGCAGTAATTTATTGTCGCAGTATCACGGAAAACGAAGATGTCAGGGTCCATATTATCAACCTATATCCCTTCCTTGACACGGACGGCTTACTTCGGGTAGGAGGCAGGTTGGAACACTCAAGCCTCAATTTCAATGCTAAAGATCCGATAATCCTACCTAAAGATCACATTTTAACTCTCCTACTAATCAGAGAAATGCATCATCAATATCTTCATCCAGGTACTTCATTACTACTCTCCATTTTACGTCAACGGTATTGGATACTAGGAGCTAGAAACCTAGTACGTTCCATAAATCATGCATGCATCACATGCTTCCGACACAAGCGGAATTTAAATCATCAATTAATGGGTTCGTTGCCATCTCCACGAGTCAACGTTTCGCGACCTTTTTCATCCGTTGGCATAGACTTCGCGGGACCAATCACAATAAGTACAAGAACCGGACGAGGTTCAAAAACTTCCAAAGCCTACATAGCATTGTTCGTTTGTCTAGCAGTGAAATGTTTGCACCTGGAGCTTGTAGGTAACTTAAGTTCGGAAGCGTTCGTTGCTGCTTTACGGCGATTCACAGCTCGGAGAGGCATCCCTAAGCAAATTTTTTGCGACAATGGCACGAATTTGGTTGGAGGGAAAAAACATCTGACACAACTTCATTCATTAGCGGTGAGCTCTCTCAAAATACCTATGGTTAATGATTTTTTATTACAGAACAGCATTGAATGGAAATTTTCTCCCCCCTATGCACCCAATTTCGGCGGGATTTGGGAGACTAACGTGAAAAGCGTTAAATGGCACTTAAAGCGAGTTCTTGGCGAAACAATCTTAGGTTTCGAGGAATTGACAACCCTACTGTGCCAGATAGAAGCTATTATTAATTCAAGGCCTCTAATTCCATCGTCATCAGATGCAAACGACTATGAGGCCCTCACACCTAGCCATTTTTTGATTGGAGAAGCCATCACGTCCATTCCCGAACCTGATATTTCAAATGAGCGGATACCACTGGCCAATCGGTATAAACAAATCCAGCAAATGGTCCAGGGCTTCTGGAAACGCTGGCGGTCAGATTACCTGACTTCCCTGCAACAGCGTCCCAAGTGGTGCAAGCAACAGGCGTCGCTAACAGTTGGAGACTTGGTAATCCTACATGACAAATACCTACCCCCCACCCAATGGAGTCTGGGACGAATTGTGGCCGTTCACCCCGGGGCCGATGGGATTGTGCGAGTCGCAACGGTTCAAACTGCTTCAGGTGTCTACAAGAGGGCTTCAAGCAATATGTCCAAATTGCCATCAAGCGACGGTTAAGAATATTTCTTAACGGCGGGAGGATGGATAAGATTACTAACGCACTTTCTACATATAAAATAGCATTAAGTCATTTTTAATAGTAGTCTTGATTTAAGACTACTGTATTTTCATCATCCAACTTTCAGAAGTAGTCTTGCTTCAAGACTACTATATGTTGCATTGTTATAATAACCGCTAGGCTAGCTCTAGATTTTGCCTTTTGTTATCACATTCTTGTTATCACTCTTGAAAGTACTCTCTAGGGATTCAGTCGGAATTTTGTTACCGTGATAATAAAATGAAAGTTAATTTGTTAAAGTCAAAGTGTTTTCACTTAAGTAGATAAATTAAATAAATTCTAAAGGTGGACAAGGATAATCTCCACCAATCTATATATATATATATTTTTGGTTTTGTTTTTACTCTTTTTTTTAAAGATTCAAAAGCAATTGATAAACGCGCTCGTTTCTATTTTTATTTCAAACGTCAAGACTGAAAAACTTATTAATGTTTTTTAAAAGTTACTTGATGCAGGTCGGCTATTTGGTACAAAGTCTTTTGCAGTCAAGTAATTTGGAAGTAGTAGGACGATGTCCCTACAAACCCGTAGACGGTTTAACGTAGACCTTCTGCGGAATTTACAGGAAAGCTGCAACACATATTAATCCAGCAAATCGTTTCTGACGACACAAATATTGATGACCTGTGGAGTACGACCAAGGGCGCTATATTGACGGCTGCGGAAACGAGCATCGGTTATGTCCAAAGAAAGAAACCATCAACACTGGATCTCGGACACAACCTGGCAAAAAATAGAACGCAGAAGGGCCCTCAAAAATAACGTAAACTCTACAAGCGACCCCGAAATATGTACGTTAGAGGTCCCGCCAAAAGAGTTGATGCCGAGAAAGTCGCGTTTTCCATGCGCAGTAGAATCCCCGCATGCCGTTCCCGTCCCTTAGCCTAGTCGTAACAAATTTCGAAGGGGAAATTTGAAAATACATAGGCGCATTTCTTATCAACATGTGCGCAATTTTTATTTGTGTGCAGCTTTAATTTCCCAATTACACCGGGAAGTAAAGAGAAGTGTCAAACGCAGTGGCGGTTCGTAGGGATCAGGATAAGGGAAGCAATGCGCAAGGCGAACGATAAAAGTAAAAGTATCGAAGGCTTTAACTAAAAAACTGAAAAATAACACATAGTGGAATCAGATAAACAAAACATTAGGAATTGTTATGAAAATAAAGGCTGTTTGTCATAATATTGGCTATCAGCGCAGCGGTTACAATATAAAAATTTTATCTGTAGGTACATAAAAAAAACTTAAAAACTACTAAATTTTTGTTTTGTGGTTATAACTTCCAGTGAACTTTCATGGATTTTTCAGAAATTGTACTTTATAATGTCGTCGATCCACATGCAAACTATCGAAAAAGAAAAATGTATTTTTATTTGCTTTATTGAAATTACACCCTAGTAAAGTGGTAGCAAAGTACCGAAACCGTATCCCTTCTGCAATCTTTTCAAACTGCGGTTACAATGTATCAAAAAAAAATTAACTTCTTCAAAAGACGTAAAATTTCGTTGTTTTTTGACATTCCTGAAAACTCATTCGATAGTTTGCATTTGGATCGACGATGTGAACAATAGCTGGTCAAAAATCAAGTCAAAATATCTTACTTAAGTCCGAAAAATTGACTTCAAATTTCAAAATTTATTGCCCAATAATTTTTGGGCATCGCTTCTTATGTGGTTCTTTCTTATTATAGGTTCTTTTATGCATTTTTATGAGCAAGAAAAATTTTTAAGCTTGAAAAAAGTGAAAAAAAATGGAATCGAATGTCTTGAATTTTTGCACTTTTTTGTCAATTTTTTCGAAATAGTTTCGCTGCTAGAAGGCGTTTTCACCTTTTTTCAGATTCTGTTGATAATTAAAGCGTCAAAAAAACCGCTGAAAAACTGCAACTACTAATATGATATCATTTAATTTTTCATACAAATCCATAATTTTGCTAAAAATCTAAAAAATATGGTAATAATAAAACCCTGCATACTTCGCATACACCCCTATACCACCCACCAACCATCATTACATTCTCCTTGCAAAAAAGCGCTTCAGGCAGCCCGTACGTGAAAATACAATTCATAAAAATATTCTCTAAAGGGATCATCATTAAAGAGAATCTTAAAAAATGTAATGGAAGCTACAAAGTTATCAGCTTATATTCAATATATACCGCCTGCCACCCCACAATAGATAAAGAGAAACTTCACCTATCTTCGATCTCTTTTTTCTTGACTCAATTTCAAAAAATATATCTATCTTCGTTTTCTCAAATCCCGCTGTTCGGTTCTGAACAAGCTGCGTTTACTAGACTTTGGTTTAGCTCAGCTTCCGAGGGTACTGTATACATATACGCAAACCTTTGCGTGAGTGTGAGTTCAAATAAATTGAAAATGTTGGAGTTTCTGGGCCAAATAAGCTGGAGATATTACAGCTTCCCCATGTTGTGTAAGGCCTCGGCCACTATAAGAGCGGTACCAGAAAAATTTAACGTCTCGAATTAGCAGAGAGCGGCACTTTAGTATTGTCACACTGCCGCTCGCCGCTCATATCATGACCGTGGCTTTAGTGTTTCCAAAGGAGGAAATATAGTAAGATTTCTCTTCTCTGGTGATTAATCTTGATAAATTTAAATTTATTTTTTAAGGAAGTTGCCTATTTGGTCAAGGGAAGCAGTGCTTTCTTTGCTTCCAAAGAGGAACCGCCACTAAGTGGCGTTCCGTAAGGTTCAGGATAAGGGAAGCGATGCGTGAATAGGGAACGCAATCCCGGGAGCTTTTCCCAATCCCGGGATCGCGGGATTCATTTTCATCAATCCCGGGATCCCGGGATTATGCCGGTTGCCGTAAACTCAATTTTTTCGTCACCGAAGATTCGGGGGGTTTGAGGAACATAAGGATGGTATGGTTGTCTTTATAGTAAAAAAATATTACAAAGAAAACATATAACTTATAGCAACGAAGTTTAATGCAACTTACTTACATATACATACATATTATAGTTTTCAAACTTCAATTTTCATTCGCGAATTAAAAAAAAAAGAAAAAAACCAGAAAAACAATTCATTACTAAGGAAAAATTAGCCCTGCTTAGCATGTTGCTGAAAATAGCTTCGAAGGAAGCAAAGTTCATCCAATGTTTGGTCATTCAGTCTTGACTGAAACTTCGTACATAAAATTCCGGCTGCGGAAAAGGCCCTTTCAGCATCCACGCTTGTTGGTGGAATGGTCAAAAGAAAGTCATATACCTTCAGCATATGGAAGCCACGCGCTCCACCGCTCTCAAATAGTAACATTTCTCTTTTTATTACTAAGGGCCGTTTTCACAATCTCCGGTTAAACTGTCAGTAAACTTACAGTTTCTAAACTGATAGTTAATTTAACTGTGACCGTAAAGTGCCAGTAAAAAATTTCATTTTCACCAACTATGAGTTAACAAACTTGAAGTTAAAGTAATAATGTATTAGTTTTCATTTATTTACAGTACATCAAATGTCAAAAGTGTTCCTTTTCATTAAAATACACTTGTAAAGTGCAAAAATATCAACGCCAATGTGAAACTTTCAGTTAAATTAGTTAACCAAGAGAAATTCGTCCGGTTAAATTAACCTCCAGTTGTAAATTAACTGACAGATTGACTCTAACTAGAGATTGTGAAACGTAATTTTTAACTAACTGCTGGTTATTGTTGCAGTTAAAGTTTAACCGGAGATTGTGAAAACGGCCCTAAATTGAAATTAGCTGCCGATGCGGACGGAATGGCTGATTTGGCAAACCCATGCGCAATCGCCATTTGCAATTGGTCTTCCATTGAAATGGATTCTAATTCAGTTCTGGGTGAGTCAGTTACCTCAGTGCTTTGATCTTGATCAGGATTTATAACTGATAGTCTTTTCAGAAGATTATGTAGACCCTTACGTATCGTAGCTTTCGAGGGTATTTCGAAAAGATCGTCATCATCTGGAACACAAGGGTTGTGGAGATATTGTAAGATTCCGGAGAGTTCTGTGCAAACACGCAATACGTATACGGAATCTGAGTGATGCTGCCAATTTGGTGCATATTGGAGTTCTCTGACAATCTAATTTTTGCATCAAAAACTGTAATGCTGATTTGGCGGTCAATAAATTAGAATCTTTACGGCACAATGCGTTGACAGTCAGATTGATAGGCTTCAAAGCTGAAATGAGATCGGTGATGCAGATGAAATCTTCTTCTAACAAAAAGACCGTGGATTGAAGGTCTATTAGACATTTTTGAACAGCAGTCTTAAGAAGACAAAATCGTTCCAACATCACAAACAGACTACTCCACCTTGTTCTGCAGTCTAGAAGAAGAGTGAGCTCTTTCCCTTGCTCTTGCCGAATGTACTTTTGCCGTAAATCATTTTTAACTGGGGATCGTTTAAACATACGAACAATCTTCCGCCCTTTTTCGATGGTAGGAGATATATTGTCCGCGAGATCTACCACAGTTTCCTCTTCAAACATAGCAATTCCACTTCCATAGATGGAGTTCACTAGGGAAATCTTCTTCATAGTCCTTATCGTCTGATTCCCGTAAGTTCTCGGCTTCTGCGTCCAAGCAATCGTGATTTTCGTGCAGTTTTCTCTTATATAACACGTCCACAACTCCTAGCTGTATTCCATGAGCAAGGCAAAGTTGTTGTTCCGCAGCAATAAGTTTTCCAAGTTTGACCATTACGCTTGCGCCATCGGTGGTAATGCACACGATGTCGTCAGTGAGAGACAAATGATATTTCTTTAGTGTTTTCTCAAGTATTTCTACACAAACTTCGGCTGCCGTAGATCCAGAAACACGTACAAGGCCCAAATTCCAAAATTTGGATTCATTTCCATAGATATTGACGTTCATGTATCGACGACCACGCACTGATGTCCATTCGTAGCGTAATGCTGAACTTCCGTCCTTGCTTTTTGTCTCCTTCAATTTCTTCCACATTTCTCGATCGGATTGTCTTAGCATATTTCATTGTCATTTTGCGGAAGCTCTGCTCTGATTTTGGTAAATCGAATCCTTTCGCTTTTAATGCACTTCTTAGATCATCGGAAGTCATGAATATTGCAAAGGGAAGTACATCTCGTGCCACTAGTCGGGAAACCGTTGCTGCAAGAGTGTTTTCCTCTTTTTTTTTGCAAAATCTGATATTTTGCGTTGTTTTTCTGGATCAGGCGTTAAAATACTGTTGGATGTTGAAGAAGTGTCATCCTTCCTCCCTATTTCAATACTGTGTATTGCTTTCAGGTGAGTATGAAGCCCTTTTGTGGATCCACCTGTGGTCTTTATTATTTTTGGGCATCGTTTACACTTCGCCGATGCGCTGCCATTAGTCCATGGAAATGGTACTTTAACATTGCAAAAATGCAGGACAAGGTTTTATTTTCGGGATGTGTAGGGGGGGTCAGTGTGAGCTTAAGTTTGAGTTTTCGGGATTCTTCCCCCCCCCCCCCCCCATTTGGCCGACATCTTGGAAAACGTGTGCAAATGGTTTTTCAAATTATTTTAAAAAATTGGAGTAACGCATGTTACTATTCAAAGAATTTCATTTTAAACCATATCGTACCTTATAAAACATGGCATAACAGCAAAAAAATGCGAAACAATTTTATTACATTACTCAAACATCGGCATTTCTTATAACGTATAGTCATTCATTCATTATTATTACTTGCTAGCTGTTATTGCTAATTTCTAGGAGGTAAAATTGTAATAAAATATTCCGAAAATCTGTCACTTTCATACCTTCGGGGCGCTGTAAAACCCTTCGTAGTGAATGAAATTAAAAAAGTAATGAATGAAAATTATTCCTAATGAAACCCTCTACAAAAAACTTGTTATTATTTTTTTTGGTAAAGTTGAAGGAAAAAAAGTTATAGTCTTTAAAAGAAAATATTGTGACTAATTTTTGTGTTCTAAGGCTTATAACTTCTTAATTATTCATTTTACCACAAAATTTCTAAGTAATAAATTGTAGATTATTTAATTCTAAACAAAAAGTGTCCTTGGAAATTTTCGGTAAGATGGCGTGAGGCTAATAACCTCACCCGTAAAAAACAATTATTACGGAACGAGCAACATGCCTCGGATACTGGAATAAACGACGACGACCACGGCAACGAAAAAGGCAAAACGATTTACGAATTTTTTCATGGAACGTTCGAACTCTGTACAGAACTCGAGCTTCAAAACATCTAGCCGATACCCTGTCAAAGTATAAAGCTGACATTACCGCCATTCAGGAGATGAGGTGGACAGGGAATGGTGTTTTGCAAAAACCTGAGTATGACGTATATTACAGCTGTCATACAAAACACCATGTTCTAGGAGTAGGTCTCATGGTTAGCAAAAGAATGAAGCCTACCATTATCGGCTTTAAAGCAATAAACGAAAGGCTATGCTCCCTTCGTGAGGGGAGCAAATTCAATTGTTTTTGAGTTGTGCCACTATTCTTGCAAAGCGACGATATATCGGTAGCCTAGAGGTAAGGCACTGGAATGCTACCCCGGTTAACCAAGTTCAATCCTCGGCTGGCCGTCGTGAAAAAATTTTTTTTTTACTTCGGTGGCACATGCTTTGAATCTATCACTAAATTATATTATTTAACTAGCATAAAACCCGCGTGCTTTGCAACTAGTCCAGTGCAATTAGTAAATCAAATTGCATTTCATGATGGTCAAAAATTTTTTTTTGGAATTTGTTGGGGTACATCTGACAATGTTAAAACCAAGTTTGTGGGGTCGCAGTGTGATGGGAAAAGCCGCCATCTTGAAAAAGAGGTAGAGGTCGTTTATACCAAATAACTCGGTTGTGTGCAATGATAGCTGAAAATGATCAATACAAAGTCATTAGAGAATAAAATTATCTACAAAATGAGCCCTTAACGAGGTCTGTAAGTTAATTTGGCTCAAAGTTATGGCCGCTCAAAGTTCGAATTTATTCGGGTGGTTGAGGTTGAATGCAGTTTTTTGCGATTATCTCGTAAGATATTAATTTGGGTGGGTTAATCCCGATTACCAAACTTATAGTGCTAGTGATTACCTTTAGAATAAGCCCTTAGTCATCGTTCTCGCTTGTATAGTTTGCGAGTAATACAACGCCAAAGTTCGCACTTCACGTGCCTGAAATAACTGATATCTCCATTTTTTTGAATATCTCCTTAACGGTTGCTCATATGATAACGTAGTAAACAGCAGAAATACGGGTATTAAAATATCTTTCAAATGGGCTATTGACCGAAACTCTATGTCGCTTCATGTCCGCGAGATAACGGGTGAAAAGTCAACAGCGAAGGTTGTGACACTTCTCGACGAATAACTCGCTTCCAGCCAGTTTCGCATGTCGGATGAATTAGAATTTTATGTAACCCCCTGAATTATCTATATTTTGGGTTATTTAACTACTTTGGATAATTATAATAATGGGAAATAGTAGCTAAGAATCATCATTTTCGCGAAAACTCCCTTTCAATATATCATATATTTTTTATTTCGATAAATCTTTAATAAAAACAATACTGTGGGTACTTTTTTTGTGGGAGAATACCTTCATCTTCATGTTGACGGTCGAGACACTTCTTAGTAATTTCCCACTTTCTTTGTCTTTTCTTGCACTGCTCCTCTTAAAAATGATTGCACCACCTTTTCTTAAACAGCTTTCACTTGACCTTCACTTAAGTCTCTTTGCACACGTAATGTTTCCCGGATTCCAAAGACAGTCTCGTCAGAAAGTTTTACCTTACATTTCACATTTTGTTATTTTCCGCATCTGAGGCAGTCTCATCAAAAACTTTACTTTTAGAACCTCGAAAATGATGATTCTTAGCTACTATTTCCCATTATTATAATTATCCAAAGTAGTTAAATAACCCAAAATATAGATAATTCAGGGGGTTACATAAAATTCTAATTCATCCGACACGCGAAACTGGCTGGAAGCGAGTTATTCGTTGAGAAGTGTCACAACCTTCGCTGTTGACTTTTCACCCGTTATGTCGCGGACATTAAGCGACATAGAGTTTCGGTCAATAGCCCATTTGAAAGATATTTTAATACCCGTATTTCTGCTGTTTACTACGTTATCATATGAGCAACCGTTAAGGTGATATTCAAACAAAATGGAGATATCAGTTATTTCAGGCACGTGCAGTACGAACTTTGGAGTTGGATTACTCGCAAACTATACAAGCGAGAACGATGACTAAGGGCTTATTCTAAAGGTAATCACTAGCACTATAAGTTTGGTAATCGGGATTAACCCACCCAAATTAATATCTTACGAGATAATCGCAAAAAACTGCATTCAACCTCAACCACCCGAACAAGTTCGAACTTTGAGCGGCCATAACTTTGAGCCAAATTAACTTACAGACCTCGTTAAGGGCTCATTTTGTAGATAATTTTATTCTCTAATGACTTTTTATTGATCATTTTCAGCTATCATTGCACACAACCAAGTTATTTGGTATAAACGACCTCTACCTCTTTTTCAAGATGGCGGCTTTTCCCATCACACTGCGACCCCACAAACTTGGTTTTAACATTGTCAGATGTACCCCAACAAATTCCAAAAAAAAAATTTTGACCATCATGAAATGCAATTTCATGCCCTTTTTTCGACTAATTGCACTGAGCTAAACGCCTTTAAATAAAAACTGTTTATTATGTGCACTGTTTTCCTTGAAAAAAAAACCAAACAAAAAAGTCAGGTGTTATTATCCCTAAAAAAGGTTTATTATAGAGCATTTTTTTAATAAACATGGTAAACAAATTGCTGCGTATATCAAATCTGCTCAAGAAATCTGCAAGTTTTGAAGCAGAGATTGGTGTGTATATGTCATCAAGAGAAGTGACAAAGGAATCCTAAATAAAGTGAATTTTGAGTCATTCATTTCCACGTGATTATAGGGCTACGCTAATAACTTTGGAACGTTTATGATGTACCACTGTTATCCCGCTCTCATCAACGTTGTACACTCAATGTGAAGGCGATTTTATTTTATCCATTTCTAGCTCATACAAATCAAAGAAATGGTTGACGGCAACTGGATTGAATCCTTTTACTCTTGCAGCAGAAACTGCTTCAGGTGTTCTAACTGATAAATCAGGATGTCTGCTCATAAACCCACGTAACCACTTTTTACCTGCAGATGCTTTAGACAAGCTGAATGGGTGCTTGAGATTATTTCTGATTGCCAATTGAAGCGCCATGTGTTTGATGTCCTTCAGACGTAACCCATAAAATCTACCCAATTCTTTACAATATTTTTCTAGTTCTGCTTCTAAATAGTCAGGTGAAGCTGGAGGTCTTCCCATGTGAACCTTGACAAGTTCTTCTGCAGTAGCGTCTTTCTTGACATAACGTTCAAGGGTCCCCTTAGGAACACCAAAATGTTTTGACGCTTTTAAGTAACCCATTTGTTTGCTTCGCACTGCATTCACGGCCCGTATCATGGCATCGTGATCCTACGATTTCCTTTTGATCGGCGGCATCTAAAGAAGATTTTTTAAATAGTCATATTTTTGTGTATCCTAAAATGAGATATCTCATTTTAGGAGCCCCTACGTGTCTCATATTAGGAAAACATCTACTTTCAACAAAATGGCTGCCTATTATTTCTTGGCAAAGAAAATGTAACAAAACAGCAAATGCATCGTAAAATTAATCATATAATTAAGACAATGACTGTAAATTGAAATCATTTAGTGTAATTATAAAGTTATAACATAACTCGAAAACAATTGATGACAAAAATTTGGTTTTGTGGTTCCGTAAAAAGCCGCGCGTACACAACCTATCTTCGCCTCGGACGGATTGTTTCCACGCATCTTCTAGTGACTGTAGCGCCAAAAGGCTGCGGCGATTAGTTTCGCCGAAACCTAACTATCTCATATTCGGCATCCTTACCCTATACATATAATATATGGGGCGCTAGCGAAAAGTTGCAGTAATAATAAAATAAGAAAATTGCTAAAGTCCCACGCTTTTTAACATTTCGAAAGGTAGGCTATTTGGCCAATATGAGATCAGGACAGTAGCAGAGATTTTGGAAACTTTACTCAAATCAGGAAGAACAGCTCATTCTATGCATGAGATACCGATCGAAGAAGATCTTGTGGAAAACAAAAAGCGTTCATATTAAACTGGTACGCGTCTCAAGAGGGCGAATTACCATTTCTTCACAGCCGCCTCGACATGGGTATCAAATGAAAGGGAATAATAAGTAGAATAAAATAATTAATATAGTATACTCAATAAATAGTTAGATCCACCGCGGCCATCTCAAGAGGACGCACTACCATTTTCTTCACCACCCCCTCGGCATAGGTATCAAATGAAAGGGTAAGATAAGTAGAATACAATAAGCTATGCCGTAATATCCATGTCGGCCGTCTCAAGAGGGCGGATTACCGTTTCTTCACCACTCCCTCGACATGGGTATCAATTTATCAATTGAAAGGGTATCATAAGTAGAAGATAATAAGGAATATAGTATACTCAATATACCGTTGGATCCACCTCGGCCATCTCAAGAGGGCGGATAGCCATTTTCTTCACATACCCCTCGACATGGGTATCAAATGAAAAGGTATCATAAGTAGACCACAATAATCAATATAGTATACTCAATATATCGTTTGATCCACGGCGGTCATCTCAGGAGGGTAATAATATTAATTTGAATTCCTGCATTTTGTTATTACCTACTTATAAAATATATAAAAAAATATAATGAATTATTAAATACATAATATTTCTTTATACAAACGATTATTTATTGTTTATTTTAGAATGCATTAAAACAAAAAAGAGTGATATCCCACCAAAAAACATTAAAAATGTGAATTAGAAGTTCGTGGGCGCGGAAATTATTTATTGGGACAGTTTAAGACACACTTATAATAAAAGGAAATGATATGGATTAGTCAAGATGAACCGTTAATAGCATGAAAAAAATAAACACGTGCATTTACGAACAAATTCAAAGGAATTTTACAACAATTTTAGAGCATGAATCTTAGCTGTCTTTCGAAATGTAACAAATTTTATTAGAAACACTATAGTCTGAGCCACACTGAATTCGTTCGTAAATGCACGAGTTTAATTATTTCATGCTATTAACGATTCATCTTGACTAATCCATATCATTTCCTTTTGTTATAAGTGTGTCTTAAACTGTCCCAATAAATAATTTCCGCGCCCACAAACTTCTAATTCACATTTTTAATATTTTTTTGGTGGGGTAGGATATACAATAGAAAATGTTCTGAGATTAATGAGAATGATGACAGTGAGCTGCTGATGTTGTTTGAAAGTTCATAATAGACGAGGACATTTTGATGAGCGACATTTATGGCTATTTCGAAAATATCGACTCAACTCAGTAATGCCACAAACATTGTCATACTTACAACTGAAACATTTAACATCGTTTATAAACAAGCGTTACAGTGGATTGTTAACCAGTGCCGTGCGGGCGGTATGACCGGAAACGACGAAACACGAAAACGGGAAGCAGCAACTGTCCGTTTTAGGATCAAATCAGAAGTATCGTCTGAAAATGTTGGCAATCTTCGTCTTAAGCCATTTTCTATATGGAAAGTCAAAATCTACACGCACAAGACATATTCTGAATAAAATTGGCTAGGTATCTATTGTGCACGTAGTATAACAATTTTCCGATGGTTAACCTCGAATTTTAAAAAAAGTTGTAGGTAACATATTTTTATAGTCAACTCTAAAGTTCTTTATGTATCCAAAATCATGTCTTGCATCATGTTCTTTGTTTCATTAGCCGCGTTCTTTTTACACCGTGATCCAGTTTAGATCAGCCGAGCATAAAAGAACGGACTTGGATCATGGAAGAAATTTAGTTTTTTGCAGTTGTAGTTCTGCCTTCTATACCAGCCTCTAAAACTTATTAAAAATATTTCTGCTTTAAAAACAATTTCTAAAAATGCTTACTTCACTCCCAAATTAACAAGGCAACTTTCAATAATTTTTCCAAATAAATTTCTAAAATTTTGCAGAGCTACCAACCCACAAAATAAAACAAAACAGAACAAAATTATAAAAGCTCTGTATGTTCTAATGACATGTGTCTTGGATATTGTTGTTACACAAGATATTTTCGTATCACAGATTTTGATCCAAATCTTTATTGGATCAAGTTGTTGTTGTTGGTTTGCTTGAAATTTAATGATCTGAGTGGGATTACACGGTGTAAAAAGAACGCAGCTATATACCCTTTTCTTATTCCGGACTATGCATACATCATTTTGTTTTATTAAAAGGCGTTGCGACGCACGCGGGTTTTTGCTTGTTTTATATAAGAAAATTTGTACATTTCATGCTTAGTGTTTCTAGAGGAGGAAATATATTAAAATTTTTCTTCTGATTAATCTTGATATAATTAAATTAATGAAATTATGAAGTTGCCTATTTGGTCAATGGAAGCAGTGCTTCCTTCGCTTCCAAAGAGGAACCGCCACTGCAACCACGGTACCCGTGCACCCAAATGTAATAATATATTTGTAACTTTGTTATTCTATATAAAAAAGGATTACTATATTTTTTTGGGATTTTTAGTTTAGGGGTCGTTACCGCTAAGTATAAATTCAATATTTTTGGAATGACACCTGGATCTATTTGGGCCTTTTCTCTGTGCATTACAATGTTTTCATCAACTTCCCGATAGAAAATATTAAAATAACGTGCTATTTGTTAGCAACGAAAAGGCAAAAACGTCAAACTTCCGAAAACCAGATTTTGATTCATAAGTAATAGACAACGTTTGGGTTTTGTCTATTGCGATGCGTTTCGTTTTATTCAATAAGGGTTTAAAAAGTTGAGTGGCTTAAAAGTTTTGGATCATCAATGGGTATTGAATGCTTTTTCTATTTAAAATGGTTTGATGGAAATTTCCATCACGATGCAAAGAAGGGAAGAAGAATCGAATTTACATAGTTATGAAATATCAGAAAAATTTGATTATATTATTATTTGAAAATTTATACTTAAGATCATTATCTGCATAAATAATTATAATTTACCCATAAAAATTCCCTTATTAGTTCCTTTTACCTCTTTTAGTAAGGTCCACGTAACAGTTTGCTAATTATTATCAACGCATGCAAAGTGTAAAATTTTATCGTTAAAATTGTTAGTTTCGGGACGAAATTATTTTAGTTTGTATAATAACTGTAGTATACCCAGATAACAGAACTTGGGGGCATAAGGTCCAGGGAATAAAGTCGGAAGACTCTACTCGGTGGCCCTCTGTTTCCCTTAGGGTGTTTTTAATAGAGTTAACCCTTCAAACACAAAAGGCGCACTTGTTAGCTGAACCAAGAAAGGTTTACCTACTCAGCACATCCAAGCGCTGAGATGAGACTCACAACTAAGCATGCAAACATAAAAATTTGTAAATTAAAAAAAATCCAAATTAGCATGTAACCCACGCAAGCAACAGGAAACATAGGTGGTCACGTGAGATTTAAAAGGCTCCTTTTACGGACATCTTTACCAATGCTCACTCTAAAGACATTAATATTATTGTTAACATTAATGAACATGCGGTTTACAGGTTCAAATCTGCCGTAATTCGTGTTAGAGGAATTGATTTGTAAAAGAGGTGGTCCTCTCAAGTTATAACCTCTCTCTCTAAACGACGCATGTCGACCTAGGAAACCTAAGTTGACCTTTCCATTAAGTAGCTGATGAACAAATACAACATCGGCCGCCTCACGACGATTGTGAAGAGAGATTCAGTTTTTTTTTATGAGATAGTCTAAGCTTAGGTGTCACCGTTTGTACTACTAGTCCGTCATGTCGTACACGTCACGGTGCAGTGTTTAGTAGTAAGCTTAGCTCGAAGGATACAGAGAAAGATAGGATAGATTAAAGGAGTCGCATGGGCTTTGGAGGAGATGGTGGTGAGCCTTGCGTTTGAACTCTGGGTGTGTTATGGGTTCGGAAATACTGACTGAGGTAAGTTGTTCCACAGTCGCGTTGTTCTTGTTACAAACGAATTTCTAAATCGGAGTGTGCGCGAAGATAAGGGCTGTAGACTATAAGGGTGAGCCGAGCGGGCAAGTCTAGTGTTGCGGGAGAAAAGTTGCCGTGGAGGCATGAGGTTACTTATTTCAGTAATGCAGTCGTTGTGGTAAAAACGATTAAGTTTTGCAAGAGCTGCTACGGTTCCTTAATGCTTCCTACGGTGTCTTAATGAGTCAATTGAAGAGCAAATGGCACTATCGCCCATAAGCTTGAGAGCGCGGCTTTGCACCTTGTCCAGCTAGGGTAAGGTGGCTCTCGGGGCCTCAGCCCAGTTGTATTCGAGACGAGGATGAATGTAGGACTTGTAGATTGTAGCCCTGGCCGACGGCTGAAGGAGAAATTTACATTTTTTATGGAATCCCAGGCACTGTGATGCTTGTTTAGCAATTAGGAATACATAAGTGATTTTTCCAGCGCAGATCTTCGGCCAGTGTTATGCCTAGGATGTTTAAAGACGGTTCTGCCAATAGGTTTTTATGGCTCACTGAAATAGCAGGAGGGTCGGTGCAGGTTTTATTGGAGATGAGACAGTATTTCGTTTTGGATGCATTTAATTCGACACGGTTCTTGCGGCCCCAGTCAAGAATTCGTTCGATGTCCCTGTTGATTGAAATGGACATGAGATTGCGATAACGCAGACAAGGTCTGGCACGTGCTTGTCCTACAGTATCGAAGGAGTAACGTAGTGTACTGTCGTCGGCAAAACAGTGGAGTGGGTTGGAAGGGATTAAGAGCAGGTCATTTATAAAAACTAGGAAGAGAGCTGGTGATAGAATTGAGCCCTAGGGAATACCTGCGGAGATGGTGTGCGGGTCGGATTCGACACCATCCAATACTATTATGATTGAACGGACAGAAAGGAAGCTCTTAATCCAGTTCGTTAAAACGAAGTCAATACCAATAGCCTGGAGTTTAGTTAACAGATCGGGGTGCCAAGTTGAGTAACTTAAGCCGGGATTCATATGATGGAATAACTAATGGTTTTTCCCAAGGAAGATGATTCAGTGCGAATCGAACAAACCTTCGTTGAACAGATTCAATAGTTCTAACATGCGAAGAATAGTGAGGAGACCAAACCAGGGAGGCATATTCAAGTAATGGTCTGACAAGAGAAATATATAGGAGTTTAGTAACCAACGGGTGATTAAATTTTTTGGACCACCTTTTTATAAAACCCAGGACTAAACTACCTCTGGAAGAGATATAGTTGATGTGAGTGGAGAAATCCAGCTTACTATCAAATCTAGTTCCGAGATCTTTAACAAAATTAACACGCGGGATACCCTCATCAGAAAAGGTGTAGTTAAAAATTATAGGATCACGTCTCCTACTAAAAGTCATGACTTCAGATTTACTAATATTAACAACCAGGTTGTTGTTAGCACACCAAGAGTACAAGGTATCAAAAATTTGCAATCCTCCATACTCTTTAGGTGACGATACAATTTGATGTCATCAGCGTAAATCAATATTCTACAGTGTCTTACCAAGGGAACAATGTCATCAATTGTCATCACCTAAGTAAGACTGGAACCATACTAGAAGGGCTTGCGGAAAGCCTAACATTCTTAATTTCAGAATTATAATGGAATGTGAGAGCTTATCGAATGCCTTACTAAAATCAGTGTAAACACAATCAGTTTGACAACCGGAAACGAAGCCTTCGACAGAATGGGAAGTGAGCTCAAGGAGATTGGTGTTAGTGGAACGAGCTGGAAGAAAACCATGCTGGTTCGTTGAAATAAGTTTCTTGCAGATGGGCACGATTGCAGAATAAATGATTGATTCAAAAAGTTTCGGTATGACAGACAGCTTGGCAACTGGTTTGTAATTCGATATTTCGTTCTTGCTACCACTTTTGTGAATAGGAATTATCAGCAAGAGTTAACCCTTCTAGCACAGAAGGCGCACTTTTCAGCTAAGCATGAAAA
>CATLJY010000622.1:0-95900 GCA_949987705.1 Thereva unica
CGGTGGAGACTTTCGTGTTCCTACTTTTGAGCTGCGAACACGGAGCACACACTCACACAAATAAGAAATTAATACGTTGCCATGGGGTTAATAATAATAAACTTTCAAACTTACAAAATTATAAGTAATGAACTGAATAAATAAACACCCGACCAGAGTAAAAATATTTGACATTTCACTAATACAAACAATCATTGCGTAGCAGCACAAAAGCTGCTTCCTTTGCTATTGCTCCGTGTATGTTCAGGAAACTTGCAGCAAAGCTTTTGGTTGCAGAACCACGATCCCTCGTGTATGATTGGCCTATGAATGGCCTAACAACCACATCCAAGACACATCTCATTAGAAAGACCAGAGCTTTTATCAGTTTGTTCTGTTTTCTTAAATTTTGAGGGTTGGTAGCTCTGCAAAATTTCATAAATGTATTAGGAAAAATGATTGAAAGCTGCCTTTTGTTAATTTTGGAAGTCAATTAAGCATTTTTATAAATTGTTTTTAAAGCAGAAATATTTTTAATAAGTTAATAAATGGCGACAGAATACATCAAAAATCAGAACTACAACGGTAAAAAGCTAAATTTCTTCCATGATCCAACTCCGTTCTTTTATGCTCCGCTGATCTGATCTGGATCACGGTGTAAAAAGAACGCAGTTAATAATAAATGAATGACTTTTCGTTATAAGAAATGCGGATGTTTGAGTAATTTATTAAAATTGCTTAGCAATTCGTTGCGAATTTTGATTACTGTTATGCTATGTTATACAAGGTATGATATGGGTTAAAATTAAATCCTTTGAATAATAACATGTATTAGTTACTCCAATTTTTTAAAATAATTTGCGTTAGGGCTGCACAAAAAAGTGCTTGGATGTATGTACATCAAAAACTATCGAATGTGAGCCGGCCGGCCGATCAAAACTCTTTGCGTCTATGAGTTTGATCAAAATCTGGACGTACATCAAACTTAACCGTGTATGGGGGACTTTAAATTATTTCCCAACCCTGCGGGAAATGGAGTACTCCAATAGCCATGTTTTAGGACTCCTAAAAATTGGTTGTCTGTAAAGAGGGTTTACGGACGATAGTTTAACGTGACAACGTCATGAGAAAACATTGATGAAATGATTGCATACTTTTATGAATAAAATTGAATCATTTGTATTAAATTATCATTATTTTGTATGGATACAAAAAGGAGTGAAATTAAATATTCATTTTGATTGATAAATTAGCTTCTACATCAACATCCACGGCCAAAGTTCTCCACGTTGAATTGTCGGACACAACTCGTCTCATCAGAAACACATCTGCTTGGCTGAAATTACATGCTTCAATGCTGATACAACGTTTAAAATTGTACTTGGCGCAGTGTATATTCATCCCGGAGCAAGTGTCTCAAACATTAGTGTATTGCTGCACCAAGCACCCTTCCGTACGCGCATAACAGGCAGTATGTGCATCCGATCATGCAAGTTGATACCAATGTACCAATTCTTCTTTGTGGCGACTTCAACACTAACGTGAAAAATGATGATACATTCCTCAAATTCATGAAAGACATGTACAATCTCGAATGCACATCAGATGTTACTAAGTCAACAACGCTGAGAGGAACAACCCTCGATTTGACCTTTTCAAGGTACATTACACTTGAAACACTCCCATTCATTTCCTACTTTTCCTATCGTCGTCCTATCCTTAACAGAATAATACAGATTGGAAGAAGTTAAATATCAGACATGTATAAAAGTTATAAATGAATTTGTTACTACACATTGTTACTTGTAAATAATCTGTTCATTAAAGTAATAAACATATTTGAATTCATTAGTGCAAATAAAAGCTAATTTATCAATCAAAATGAATATTTCATTTCACTCCTTTTTCTATCCATACAAAATAATGATAATTTAATATAAATGATTCAATTTTATTCATAAAAGTATGCAATCATTTCATTAATGTTTTCTCATAATAACGGGACATAACGGGACAATGAGTCATCATTTTTCGTGCATGCAGCCAGCGTTAATCGTTTTAATAGACGTTGTCACGTCAAAAAGCTCGTCGCGCTCCCGTTCCATACCAGTTTCATATCCCAACGGGAAATCTAGTGCTCCAATAGCCATCTTTGAGCTTACAGCGCTCCCGTTCCCATAACAGTTCCATATACCTTTTAACATTGCATGTCATTGCAGGGGAGCATACGTTTTTATGCTCCTCAAAGGCCATTCATACACGATGGATCTTGGTTCCGCAATCATAAGTTTTGCTGCAAGTTTCCTGAAAATACACGGAGCACTAGCAAAGGAAGCCGCTTTTTGTGTTGCTACGCAATGATTGTTTGTATTAGTGAAATGTCAAATATTTCGACTCTGGTCAGGTGGTTATATAAATCAGTTCATTACTTATAATTAATAATTATATAACATAATGAATGAAAATATTTGAATTGAATTGGTGATTTCAGATGCAGCTGAAGGCATGTTTTTTCACTTTGAATTTTTGACTGCTTCTAAGTTTACTATTTTTAACTCCATGGCAACGTATTAATTCTTATTTGTGTGAGTGCGTGCTTTCCGTGCTCACAGGTCAACAGCAGGAGCACAAAAGTCTCCACCGAAGCACGAAACTCTCCACTTATTTCATCTCCGCACGCCTCCCTTGTCCAATAAATAATTGCTCCGGAATCATGGTCCCTCGTGTATGAATGGCCAAAAGCGTTCTAGGAGCATTATCAAAAAGCTTTTTCAGACAGCAAAATATTCATGGGCGCCTGAGGATATGTGACCCGGTATCGAAAAGCTTTTATTTTGTTCATCTTAAATTTGCCTGTTGCTTTCCAAGCCCGAGAGTGGCTTTATCAAAGCAGTCCCCCAACTAAATTCTAACCGCTTCCAAAGCTGCTTGCCCTCTGCATCGAACGAGAGCGGGGCTATTGAGTAAGCTAATGTCACATTTTATGGTCTCGAAGATAATTTCCTATTTTCTTTTGTTCTATAAAATTTATGAAAACTCCAGTAAAGCTCCCTTGAGAGCGGTCCAACTAAGCTTCCCTGTGAAATCGCTCCCAATTTTTTCCACTGGGAACCTTGTGATCGCTTTACGCGTCTTGAGCACAATTCCAGTTGGAGTCGCTACCGCGGAGCAAAGCTTCTCCAAAATGAAATCGATTAAATTATATCTGCCGAACAGCATGTCCGACCACCGATTGTCCAATTTGGCTATAATTTCAATCGAAGACGATTGTCTATCCAACGTGGCATAGGAGCATATACTCAGCTGTTTCGCTTCTATGAGGGCCAGAAAAGTCGGTCTGCGCGAATAAATTTCCGTAGTCTCAATAGCGCATGTGAATCGGCGACTGGTACTGTTTGGACCTCTTGCAAACCCACATTTTTCAGACTTCACCGAAACCAAACCAAATGTGCGACGTTATCATTGATATTGAAAAGGATCTCAGAATTTGCCTCAACATTTTCCCTTAACTAAATATTGCATTGATTTCTTTTACATTCTTTATGACGATCAGCAGTTCAAATAAAGTTATTATGTTCTAGAACTCAGCGCTCTATCGTGTCTCCAGTGGCGTAGCGTGGGGGGTGCCGAGGGGGCCATTGCCCCGGGCGGCGTAGTTGTTGGGGGCGGCGGCCAAACTGGACAGAGCTAGAGATCTTGCCGGCAACATGAAGCCCTAACCATTGCCACATCCAGCACGATGTCCTGGCTGATGGTGTCTACAGGCCAAACCCAAATGGGAAGGGAAGTGAAGTGAGGTGAAGTTAGGTACCATTCCATATAAATGTATGAGAGCAAGGGCGGCGCTTTCATAGGTGAAAATGGTGCACTTGCACCGGGCGCAGTTTCAGAAATTAAGATTTAAAAAAAATTGAAAAAATTGAAAAAGTGATCCCATTGTTATATATTACACGGAATGCATCTTCTGTGCGTTTTACCATTGTCTTCTGCAAGGTATGACCAATGCAATTTTATTTAGTTCGCCTGATTTTGTCGTCTATCCTTTCTTGGCTGGTCACGGTGCCATAGGTCATGATTTGTAATTCAAATTAGTCGATTATAGATCACTACTTCGGCGAGAAACACCTCTGTTCTGAAGTTTTTGAAAGCGGCTTCTATGTCCAGTAAGGCTGTTAAGTGGACTGCTTTGTTATGTAAGACTCTACCGTAGAAACCAATACATGCAGTGCAGTGACCATCTATTATCCTTCGAAATATAAAGGATTGGAGAACGACATAGAGATCTCCGTTATGGAGATTCGAGTTTATAGAATTATTAGTGCTGGAAATAGTTAAGGAAGTGCAGCTCATAATGAAAATCATCGGAGAGCATTACTCAGCATTAGCGGGAGAGTTTTGTGAACTTTAAGCGTAAGTAAACTCAGCACAAAAGCAAATCCTGGTTGGACAAAGGCAAGGGTGCGCTTTCATACTTGCAACTGGTGTATTTGCACTGGGCGCAATTGGACAGGGCGCAATTGGACAGGGCGCAATTTTAAAAAAAGTGAAAGAAAAATTCCGTGCCTTCATTCTCAATGAGTGTTTGCGTCGTCTTTCATTTTCCTTTACTGCCATCAAAAAAATTAACAACAATGAAGGGGGCGCAACATGTATATGGCATGCTGCACCGGGCGCAAAAAAGCCAAATGCCGGCCCTGTATGAGAGTGACCAATTTGAAAGTAAGTGGATGTTACATCTGCTTCAGTGGAAGTTACGTCTACTTTACTTCTGCGTTACTTTTCATTTGGGTTTGGTCTTATTTCTGGACTAGCGCATATGAAACACGATAGGTGTGCATTGGCAGCTGACAGCGGATTGCCAAATTGTGAATAAATCAGTCGGTTAGATTGTGGTGAAAAATTGATTCAATTGTTTATTTTCAGTTGAATTGTAGTTTTGTTGTAAGTTCGTTCGTTCGTTTTTATACAAACAGAGTGACGTTGCTCTCTTGTATGAGACTCTCAATGTGCATGGAAACAGCGATATTAAGATTCCCTTCTTTTATGACGCGGGCTGTAAATGCTGAAGTTTGAGAAGGGCTCCAACAGCTACCACATTTGTCGTTAAAATCGCCTGTAATAGTATTGTGCTACGATGATGGGAAATGAAACCTCCAGATATTGGAACAGAGAAGAGTTTAAGCTTAAGCTCGCGCGTCTACGAGGCTTTCTATCTAAAGACAGACTGAAATAAATTACAGAGAGAAATTACTGATTCCAGCTCTCTGGGTTTGTTAAAGTTTATAATTTAGGCCAACCTTGAAGCACGGATATAGCCTGCGCCAAAACAATTGGAAATCTCAATATCGATTTTTTAATGCGCAGTGAAAGTCTCAAATTCTCACCACGAAAGTAGATTCGAAAAGAAAAGTGCACCTCGTCATTCCGTTCGTTTAAAGCCTCAAATCACCCGCTCATTTATATTTTCAATCACAATTCAATCCGTCTCACTACGCGACTCTTGTCCTGGTTAGATGCTATTGGGGCCCATCCACAGGCCAACTGGTTGCCCAAACTGAGTTGTGTTGGCACTGAATCGCAGTGTGTATGGGGCAGTTGGCAAACTGATTTGACAGTTGGGGTTGCAGTTGGGATAAATCAAAATCTTTTAATTTTATGGGGGCGGGGCCTAGAGTTTGGGCAACTAGTCGCGCTGTGTATGTTGCAGTTTGGCAAACTACTTGCATTAATTAAGCCTGAATTAGAAAATTATATTTTTTTGCAAGTTTATATTTTCATTGTATTGCATAATTTTTAATTTAAATTATGAAAGTTCACATAATATTAAATTATTTTCATAATTTATATGTTTAGGATTTAATTTATATTTTAAAAACATACAAATATTTATATTAATAATTAAAAAATTAATAATTAACATAAAAAATCATTACTACCCATTTTTTATAATCATAAAACTTAATCGCAGGTTTTCTACAATTTTATTTAACGTTCAAATTGCCTATAAAATACTGAATTGACAGTTGAAGTATCAACTCAGTTGAAGCGTTTGTGGCAAAACCCCAACTCTTTGCACAACTCAGTTTGGGCAACCAGTTGGCCTGTGGATGGGCCCCATATGGTGGAGTGTTGTTCCCTGTAAACGAGTTTCAAAAGGGAAATTAAAATGCATGTGCGCTTGAATTTTATCCATACACGGAATGTTAATGTATGTGGAGTTGTCATTTCCTCACCTGCGCGTAAAATTCCCATTTATTTTGGCGCGCCCATTTATTCCCATTTATTATACCGAACATTCATTAGTTACATATAATTCATTGCGTTTACATGATGCCTTGAATTCTTGGATTGAAAATTACTTGAAATTCAAGTTGGGTTTTGATTCATTGATTAAAAGAATCAATTCGAAAGTAGGGGGCAGCAAATTTATGGTTCGCCCCGGGTGGCACAAATCCACGCTACGCCACTGTGTCTCATTAGTTTACAACAATATCGAAGCTCCAACTTTGCGCCCTCGCTCTTTTATTCTTTTTATGTAGAAATTCTAAAGCTAAAAAAGTTCGTGGTAGACGATAAAAACAAGCACTTTATAAGGATGTTTGGTTTTTATTGCAAGAAATAAAAAAACCTGATGGCTTACAACAAAACACTTAAGCAAATCTTGCTCTCCTTTGTCATTGACCGCCTACCTCGAAAAACCGCTGTAAACTTCCAACTGCTTGATCTGTAAGCATTGAACGTAATTCCTTTATCTAAATGC
Source organism: Thereva unica (assembly GCA_949987705.1). Taxonomy (NCBI): domain Eukaryota; kingdom Metazoa; phylum Arthropoda; class Insecta; order Diptera; family Therevidae; genus Thereva; species Thereva unica. The sequence continues at coordinate 6,740 of CATLJY010000622.1, forward strand.
TAACCAAAGAAATCCATTCAACGCCACCACAAATACCGCAACAATACTCCAACACAGCTTCGTTATTCCCCAAAACCGTGCTGCTGCTGCACCTGGGGTCCTGGAGTGGATTGCATGTCAAGCGCTGATAATAGGGAATTTATGCGCTAACTACGTAAGCCGATGACGTTATTACGATTTTTTCCCTTCAGGATATCCCGAATGCGAGCAAACCTCCTTTCAGGATTCTCAGGACGAAACTGCGGAATGCCAATCCAGCTCTTGAGTGGCGTTTCGTGACGGAGGAAAATACAGCGGAAGGGTCCTTGTGGTAATTCAAATCGGAAATGACGGCTGCATTTTTCCACTCATGTCTTCAGCTCTGCTACCTGTCCGCTCTGTTCGCTGCTAAGTGGAAATTATGTCTGGGGACGATGCAAACTATAGGTGGCGCGTAAAATTGATTTTTTTTAACTACCTAAGAAAGCACCATACAAATCGATGCTTGTAATTCTGGGCTTGTAGGTGTTAACTAACTCATTTACATAAGTGTCGGGGGTGTATAGTGCTGTGGAGTGGCAGATTCCATTCACCTCACTGACGCGCACTATGCAAATTCTTCCGGGTCGGGAATTGCTTTTGCCAAAAGAATTCCATGGACATTTTTCAGTTGACTGGGTTACGTGGTATAGGTGTGGAGCACTATTTTTGGAGAATTATTCGTTTTTTATGTCAAAAGGATTTAAGGCAGGTTTTGTTTAAAAGTAGAGTGGTTGTGGTTTAACTGTTGGTGTTGCGTTGTGATTTATCCTTAAATGAATTTAATTTTCACTTAAGTCCTAAGTGATTTTTAATCTTAATATAATCTGCAATGAAGGGCGGAATTTATTTAAAGAGAAAGCTTTAGTTGATTACATTTTAAGGGAGTATGAAATTTTGGCAATTTAAAGTTTTCAGGCTATCTAATTACTTTATATCAGACGATGTTGACTCAACCTTCAGGAGCTCGGACCACAGCCTAATCAGCACTACCTGCTTACACTGCTTATACGTATCTTCTGACCAAAAAAAGGATGAGTTTTAGTATAACCGCGTGTAGCTATGGTAAGCCAACTGTTAAACCAAAAACCAATTGTCAAAAAAAAAAAAAAATAATTTTCCAAACTGAATTTTCCTTCTCTCTGGATAGGTTTGCAATTCTATAAACTTCTATCAAGAATCCGGTCTGCGACTAGAGGATGGGATTTCACTAATATGAACTGTCTAACATTGCTCTAAAGAAGAAGAGCTTAATAGAGAAAATAACCGGAGTAGGTATTGGGATGTTTCAGCCTGGGAATTTTTTTTTCAAGATCACCATCTCGAAACTAGGCCCGTCCTCAAAAGTATATCAAAGTCACTTGATACCTGTAAGCGCATTCATCAAAATGTCACCCTTGTCAATTGTCCATGACTATGTCCTACTACATCGATTCAAAGCAGGACCAGCTTCATGGGGGGGCTTAATAATTGCATTGAAGACATTATGAAAACGCTTAGGAATTAATAATAGAAACAAATTGTTACTTACTAAACTGGGGCCTCGGTAGTCTAGAGGTAAGGCGCCTGACTGCTATCCCCAGAGGTCCCGGGTTCGAATCCCGGCGACGCCACGGTCCTTCGCCTTTCCCACCTAACTTTCCTTCTTTCTTCTTCCCTCTTTGCATTCCTGATTCCCCTGTCATAGCCTTCCCTAGTCCTTCCCCGCTCCACCAAGCGCATGCCATCGGTTGGTTGATGAGATTCAACTCGTTTCAGGAGGCATAACACTCCAGCGAGTTGTTCTCGACGCCCCGATGTCCGAGTCGCGAAATGGTTGTGAGTTGGTGGAATAAAATATCGCGGCTAGGTTGTAACAGTTACTTCCTTCTCTTCTCTCTATCTTCCGGCTAGAGCTGCTGTCCGACATTCACTCTATACGAAAAAATAGATTGTCGACAGTACAAAGGGACTTTCCCTAAGCCTCTAGTCTGTCACATAAAAAAAAAAAAAAATGTTATTTTATTTTTACACTAAATTGAAAGATTCTATTTTTAAATCTAAATGTATCCACTGCTGAAGTTTTCCCAAAGTCCCTTTTCTGCTTTACGATATTCAAACTCCCAAGTGTATAAATATTTGATTGTAGGTTTACCATTAAATCTGATTTGTAAGTTTGGGGTAAAAATAAGAGGGTTCACAGCACATGCCTAGAACGAATAATATACCTACTAAGAACTTCAAAGCGTAAATTGCGGCTTTTGATCTAGATTGCTTGGTGATGAGCGCCATTAATGATGGCAGCGATTGTGGTAGATCTTTACCGCATACATCTTGCCGATCGCACACGAAGGGTGCATAGCCTCTAGTTTCTTGCTCATTTTGTTGCTGACTCACCTACTCTGAGCACATGATGTTTTGTAGGACAGCTGTAATATACGTCATACTCAGGTTTTTGTAAAATTCTATCCCCTGTCCATCGCATCTCCTGGATGGCGGTTACGTCAGCTATGTACTTTGCCAGGGTAGATATTCTTAAATTATTTTCACTTTTAAGTTGCCGTGGTCGTCGTCGTTTATTCCAGTAATTGAGGCATGCTGCTGGTTCCGTGAGAATGGGATGGGTGGAGTGAAGAAAAATTGAGTGTAAGTGTTCACTAATTTTATTTTCTTGGAATGAGCACTTAGTTTAGCGAGAATAAAAAAAAACCTTCGTTAGGTTTCGTTAAGTACATCATTGTTCATCATTTCTCCATATAGAGTGAACACTTTATTTTGCTGTGAATAAAACAAAGTTTTAACGTTTGCCTGTGAATGAGCACTTGTAAAATTTGAGGTTGTTTAAAAGGACCTTTTCCATTCATTTTAATAAAATAAAATAAGAACTAGTATTAACAACAAACAAATTTTGGCCTATTGTGCAACACGCAAGAAGCTATAACTGTCTTAGAAACCCTTTCGGTGGACAAACGTACTCTAGAACTCATTATTGGGAACCCGTTCAATGATAACTATTTTACGAGTATGTAATTTGTTGTACTTTTGTTCTGCATTGGTTGTTGCATTTTTAAAAAGTGGCATAATCCATGGTGTCAGGCCGTAACCCTCATCTCCTAGCAAAATGGCTCCTGCAGAGTCTTCATTAAGAATACTGCATATTGCAGAGTTTCGCAATCCAGAGTGCAATCTGAAGCACCCATTGCGCAAGGAAAGTTATATTTAAATTTCCACTCTTCTTTTGCTTCTCTCATTTCTTCAAAGGTGGTTAGAAATTTAATCCATTCGCACAAATAGCACAACATAATTTCGAAACTGCCGTTCTATAAACGCCAATATCCTCCTCGACTCCAATTTGAAATCCTTCTACATCTCTTAGGAATGTTTTCATTCTTTCAATTTTTGGTATTGCCTCCTCCTCCTCCAGCATCATTGGATATGAAATGATTGCTTAACCATTGCACGTAATCGAATTCAAATCGGTACAATGATTTGAAATTATCACCTGGTACGCAGAAGCGTCAAAAAGTAGGACCTATTCACAATGGAAGCTACATGCAGCAAGCTTCAAACTTCAAAAATAGGATTTCAAGATTTATGTACAATGATTCACTTTCACAGCTTCAAGCTGGAGTGTTCCAATGCAACAAAAGTCAGCCGAAGCGCGAAGCTTGCAGCTTTCATTGTGAATCGACCGTTATATCTTTCCTTTTACGCGCTTCTAGATTTATAATCATATTTATCTTCCTTACTCAGCTTACTATTAATTTGAATGACTACTTATTTTATTTTATTACTAGTAAAAACCCGCGTGCGTCGCAACGCCTTTTAATAAATCAAAATTATGTGTGCATAGTCCGGAATAAGAAAAGGGTATAATGAAACAAAGAACAAATCATACATGATTTTGGATATATAAAAAACTTTAGAGTTGACTATAAAAATATGTTACCTACAATTTTTTTTTAAAATTCGAGGTTAATCGTCGGAAAACTTTTATACTACTTGCACAACAGATACCTAACCAATTTTATTCAGAATATGTCTTGTGCGCGTAGATTTTGACGTTCTCGGATAATTGGCCCCCTGAACTTGCCCCATGGCGAACATGGCTTGAGACGAAGATTGCCAACATTTTAAGACGATACTACTGATTTGATCCTAAAAATGGCAGTTTCTGCTTCCCGTTTTCGTTTTCCGTCGTTTCCGGTCATACGGCACTGGTTAACAATCCACTGTAACGCTTGTTTATAAACGATTTTAGATGTTTCATTTGTAAGTATTACAATGTTTGTGGCATTACTGAGTTGAGTCGATTGGGTTGAGTTGATAGTTTCGAAAACGTCATAAATGTCGCTCCTCAAAATTTCCTCATCTATTACGAACTTACAAACAACATCCAGCAGCTAACTGTCATCATTCTCATTAATCTCAGAACATTTGCTATTGCATATCCTATGTTGAGGAGAATAGTACTGAATTCTGCATTTTCCGATTGCGTTCTCATCTTTTGCTTTAAATGACGTTTTCCAATATGTCCCTAAATGTGTGATCATTGCAGACGATTGATGCATCAATATCGTCGGCCCACATATTTGTCCGACAGCCGACAACATTTGCTCGGAATCTACGCCAATAAAAGAGTTTCTTCCCAAAATAATTGGTTTTTACATCTTAAATCTCGCGGTGTTCTGTTAATAGATACTTTATTTGCCATAGTACACTCATCGCATTCCCAGACAGCCATTATGCAGTCTTGTAAAACTTTAGATTTTTTCCACGCAGGATTTTCCATATGATCTTCTTCGATCGGTATCTTAAGCATAGAATGAGCTGTTCTTCCTGAAAGCGTGGGACTTTACCCATATTCTTATTTTATTATTACTGCAACCTTTCGCTAGCGTCCCATATATTATATATACTGGCTGGAGCAAAAAAGTTTTCATTCAACATAGTTTTTTACTTTTTAGTTCATTTTTAAACAAAAGCATATTTTTAAGTTTTTTAACCAATATTTTTAGTTTTCTACTTTTTAGTTTATTATATGTCTTCGGTTATTTTGTGGTGACCGATATATAAAATATGGTCACCCAGCTTACTGTACTCTACACATACACTTTTATTTCGTATCCATACCGAGAGCGTTGTAAAAAAAGGTAGTCCACCATTTTGTGTTGGCTGCCATTTTGAATTTGGAACTACGCCACCCAGCTAATAGTATTCTACTTGCCATATCCTTTCATTTGATACCCACACCGATCGTGATGTAAATAAAAAAGTAATCCGCCATCTGCGATGGTCGCCATTTTGTTCCGGCCGCCATTTTGAATTTGGAATGACACCAAATAGGTAATTATGTTATACTTATCATTCCCTTTCATTTGATACCCATGTCGGCGGTCAGCGAGCACAATTGCGAAATTTGGCCGCCATCTTGAAAAGGCCATCTTGATTTTTTTAATAAAATGGTCAGATTGCATTGTCACTTGAACTGTACATGTGTGCAAAATTTGAAGCTGATCGGTTATATGGAAGTGGGTCAAAAATAATTTTCAAGATTTGTCTACATACATACATCCATACATACATACAGGTAGAGCTAATATATAGTGCATATAAATAGCCTAAAACATGCCCGCCAAAATACTGAATCTTCCAGTGAAAGTCCCATCCCAATCGGATTAGCCGTTTCTGAGATTAGCCCGAACAAACAGATAGACATACAGACATACAGACATGCAGACATACAGACAGACAAAAATTTTAAAAATGCGTGATTTCGTTTTAAAATCATGTAAATAACCATATAAAATTAAAAGAACACAATTATTTTGAAATCACAGACAGACACTCCATTTATTTATCTATATCTATAAAAATCTCGTGTCACAGTGTTTGTTACCGTACTCCTCCGAAACGGGTTGACCAATTTGCATGAAATTTTTTGTGTATATTTGGTAGGTCTGAGAATAGGTCGTAGGCTATTTTTTATACCTTTAACCAAAAAAACAGCTGCAAAATCCAAACAATAATGGTAATTTTAGGTATTTTCACTTCATTTTAGATTCAATAGCTTCATGGCCTACCTATTGTTTGACAAATGTAAAATTGTCATTAAATTGAATCATTACATTTAATGAAAATTTCAAATTTACGCAGCTGTCAAACAATACGTAGGCCATGACGCTATTGAAACTAAAATGATCCATGGCGGCCGTCTCAGGAGGGCGGTGTACCACTTTCTTCACAACCACCTCGACATGGGTATCAAATGAAAGGGTATGATAAGTAGAATACAATAAGCAATGTAGTATACAAAATATATATTTAGATCCATGGCCTCAAGAGGGCGGGGTACCACTTTCTTCACAACCACCTCGACATGGGTATCAAATGAAAGGGTATGATAAGTAGAATACAATAAGCAATGTAGTATACAAAATATATCTTTAGATCCATGGCGGCCGTCTCAAGAGGGCGGGGTACAACTTTCTTCACAACCACCTCGACATGGGTATCAAATGAAAGGGTATGATAAGAAGAATACAATAAGCAATGTAGTATACAAAATATATCTTTAGATCCATGGCGGCGTCTCAAGAGGCCGGATTACCACTTTCTTCACAACCACCTCAACATGGGTATCAAATGAAAGGGTATGTTAAGTAGAATATAATAAGCAATGTAGTATACAAAATATATCTTTAGATCCATGGCGGCCGTCTCAAGAGGGCGGGGTACCACTTTCTTCACAACCACCTCGACATGGGTATCAAATGAAAGGGTATGATAAGTAGAATACAATAAGCAATGTAGTATACAAAATATATCTTTAGATCCATGGCGGCCGTCTCAAGAGGCCGGATTACCACTTTCTTCACAACCACCTCAACATGGGTATCAAATGAAAGGGTATGTTAAGGAGAATACAATAAGCAATGTAGTATACAAAATATATCTTTAGATCCATGGCGGCCGTCTCAAGAGGGCGGGGTACCACTTTCTTCACAACCACCTCGACATGGGTGTCAAATGAAAGGGTATGACAAGTAGAATACAATAAGCAATGTAGTATACAAAATATATCTTTAGATCCATGGCGGCCGTCTCAGGAGGCCGGATTACCACTTTCTTCACAACCACCTCAACATGGGTACCAAATGAAAGGGTATGTTAAGGAGAATACAATAAGCAATGTAGTATACAAAATATATCTTTAGATCCATGGCGGCCGTCTCAAGAGGGCGGGGTACCACTTTCTTCACAACCACCTCGACATGGGTATCAAATGAAAGGGTATGATAAGTAGAATACAATAAGCAATGTAGTATACAAAATATATCTTTAGATCCATGGCCTCAAGAGGGCGGGGTACCACTTTCTTCACAACCACCTCGACATGGGTATCAAATGAAAGGGTATGATAAGTAGAATACAATAAGCAATGTAGTATACAAAATATATCTTTAGATCCATGGCGGCCGTCTCAAGAGGGCGGGGTACAACTTTCTTCACAACCACCTCGACATGGGTATCAAATGAAAGGGTATGATAAGAAGAATACAATAAGCAATGTAGTATACAAAATATATCTTTAGATCCATGGCGGCGTCTCAAGAGGCCGGATTACCACTTTCTTCACAACCACCTCAACATGGGTATCAAATGAAAGGGTATGTTAAGTAGAATATAATAAGCAATGTAGTATACAAAATATATCTTTAGATCCATGGCGGCCGTCTCAAGAGGGCGGGGTACCACTTTCTTCACAACCACCTCGACATGGGTATCAAATGAAAGGGTATGATAAGTAGAATACAATAAGCAATGTAGTATACAAAATATATCTTTAGATCCATGGCGGCCGTCTCAAGAGGCCGGATTACCACTTTCTTCACAACCACCTCAACATGGGTATCAAATGAAAGGGTATGTTAAGGAGAATACAATAAGCAATGTAGTATACAAAATATATCTTTAGATCCATGGCGGCCGTCTCAAGAGGGCGGGGTACCACTTTCTTCACAACCACCTCGACATGGGTGTCAAATGAAAGGGTATGACAAGTAGAATACAATAAGCAATGTAGTATACAAAATATATCTTTAGATCCATGGCGGCCGTCTCAGGAGGCCGGATTACCACTTTCTTCACAACCACCTCAACATGGGTACCAAATGAAAGGGTATGTTAAGGAGAATACAATAAGCAATGTAGTATACAAAATATATCTTTAGATCCATGGCGGCCGTCTCAAGAGGGCGGGGTACCACTTTCTTCACAACCACCTCGACATGGGTATCAAATGAAAGGGTATGATAAGTAGAATACAATAAGCAATGTAGTATACAAAATATATCTTTAGATCCATGGCGGCCGTCTCAAGAGGCCGGATTACCACTTTCTTCACAATCCTCTCAACATGGGTATCAAATGAAAGGGTATGATAAGTAGAATACAATAAGCAATGTAGTAGACTCAGTACACCGATTCATGGCGGCCGACGCAAGACCCATGTTCTTTGAGGCATTTTATCTGTGTAAAATTCATATCTCGAAAAATATTAAGTCAATGGATGGTTTTTATTGTTTTCTATTGACTTATGGGTGCAGCGTAGGCGCACCGGGTCCCAGCTAGTATTTATATAGATTCCTACTTGACAAAAAATGAAATTCCCTTTAATCCCAAAATTTTCCATGAGTGAACCAAAATTTCCTATGACCGAATTTTATTTGAATGAGGGAATTTTTATTCATACCAAATCGAGTGTTCACTTTTAACGAATCACCCCACTCAGAAGGGAACTAGCTACCTTACGATAATAAAACTCGGGATAGAACTTTTGATAATTGTTTATTTTTATTCTTACACGAGGTTCTGAATACTCTCTTCTTCTTCTTCTTCTTCTCTGAACAACTCGTAGTGCTGCCAACACCACCCAATATCAGAGTGCGATAGAGAAGCTTCGTGGGAGCCCTATACACCCAGGTGAGGTGAAGAAGGATAAACAAATATTTTTTTCAATTTAAGCTTTCTACTGGACATTGTACCATGACTAGTCAGTCTCCACCTTTCCGTGTCCGATTCTTCTTTATACAACGGATACGCTGGTGCCACTTTAAAAAATGCGGTTTCTTGCCTACTTTTTTCGGTTCCCCGATTCTGGTCAATTCGGTAGGTCGACCACCTTCCTCTTTTCACACCTTGGACTAGGGGACCAGGCGATGGTGAAGTTTCCGTGCCCGCACCGTATTAAATTACTTGAGTTTAGTTTTTACGTGGATACGGTGTGGATATGGGTGTCCCGGCCTTTATACGCCATGTTGGACTGGAAGTTCAAACAAAGGAGCTACCTAAGCCTACTACCGTCGCATCAAAAACCTGAAATTTTAGATTTTGCATTCTTTTCCAAGCGCTAGATTATAGGGTAGTATACAGCGTTACACTGTGAAATATTAATTGATGATAGTCACGTTACTGGTTTCTGTTGAGATTGTCTTTCATACAATTTCCAACTGTTATTCCGGAAGGCTGAAAGCTTACATAATGACAAAATGGTATTGTAGCTATATTGCCATGGGCCTCATTTAGCATCACCATTACTGTCACTGGTGATTTCTAGCTTATAATCGCAAGACCCGCCGCGCAACTAAAAGACATTAAAAAACAATAACATTGGGTATTTTATCACCAATCCCGGGGGGTGCTTTACAGCGCTGATAACACTGCACGGAACGTAATCCTCATGAACATGTATCCTCTCCGGGGTGATATTTTTAGCATTGCTAAGCTCAGTTTATGACGTTTCCGCTAACTAATCGCAAGGTTCACGCATTAGCTAGAATTTATGCCCTTGATAAAATGTCATGTCCTTCCTATAATTTTGCATTTCGGCCGAGCTACAACAGCGAATCGCTAAATCAACATCACATATGAAGGAAAGTACACGTGAATCACTGCCACAGGAACTTCACAACAAATCTTCCTGCTAGAGTCCTGAGAGAAAGCGGAAGGAGCTGCTGGCTTCGTGTATATAAGAAACTTTCCCACCAAGGGCGGACGGATGGAGCGGGGAAAGCGGGCAAACGGAAAGATAATAAAAGTACAGCCGATGACTTTTCTGCGGAAAATTAAATTATCCTGGGGTGGAAAGGAGTGGGCGGGAGTGCGCACGTCGGGGAGTTTTATTGAATTCCCTGCGCGTCGGTCGTCGCTGGTAGAGCGGGCATGTCATATAATACTCGCACAGGTGAAAGAAAGGTGTGTAGGCACAGTCGTTCTCACTTCCTATGATACATGCCATATAAATTTCAACAGTATTAGGCCAGTTGGTAATATCTTTTGTGGGATTTCGGTGTGCTATCTGATGCCATGACACACTGGCAAGCATTCCCGGCGTTCATAAAGCACCGCGTTATTCCTGTGGCAGGAATTTGTAAAATTTATTTTCGTACTCCGTTGTCGAATTTTCGAGGAGTGCTTTTTATCATTTGCGGTTTATTGGCCCTCTTTAATCTCGCGATAACACAGCCCAGCAAAATCGTAAGGCTCAAGCCATGCACACAAGGATGGCAGCCAACCAATGTAAATATGCTCCTCATCGTGTGCTCCTTTTTCCAGGACGAGCACTGAAACGAATTTTATCGCTGTAAATGTGGAATTGATTCATGTATTTTTTTTTTGCTCTGCTGTGGCTTTGCGGGGGCTTTAAACTGTTTTTAATGTCGCACTCAAATGCTCAAAATGCAGGAACGTTTCGTTTCAGATTCTAAAAGGATTTTTATGAATGGAACCGCCTTTGACTACAAAGGGTAAAATATTGAAAATGGAGGACGAGATTTTGGCAGGTGTTTTGGCTGCAAATTAATTGACAATTTTCCCTTTTTTATACATTTTATATTTTTTTGAATGAGTGGAATTGGGTTAGGGCCGTTGTGTATATTACTGAACTTTCCATGTTGCATAAGAGAAATTTGCTCTAGGAGAAAAAAAATATTTAAAGGTGCATTCAACTGTAACTTTGTTTCAATTTTAGTATTCCATTAAAAGCATAGCTTTAGGTTAAGTTTTAACCGAATAAATTAATACAAAAAAATACCAACAACTTTTTAACAAATTTTTGAATAAAAAACAAACTTCGAGCTAACAACTTTCCCGTGTTGTGTACAAATTGCTAATTTTTCTGGTATATGGATAAGTAGAACATCAGAAATCATGCAATCTACGATTATCTTTTGAGCATAATATTTATTTAATTCGGTTTTTCGCATCAAATTTTCATTTAAAATCAACGAAATACTTAAAAAAAAGTTTAATGCCACTCATCTGTAGTCAAAGCATAGATCTCCCAAATGGGGAAAACATTAAATCCAAATTAATAGCAGTTTTAATTTAAATGGGTTAAGCCTCGATACTAAATAAATGTTGAGCTGGAACTTTTATAATCACAGTTTAATCAATGATTTTCAACTTCTGTTTACTTTCCATTGGATGCAACGATACATTAACTCGAATATTTTTAAAAGGAATGCAGATTTTATATACATTACGAGCAAAAATCCAGTGTGCGCTGCAACGCCTTTTAAAAAATAAAATTATGTGTGCATAGATAAGAAAGCGGTATAATGAAAAAAGGAACAAATCTGCAAAATATGATTTTGGGTACATAAAAAAATTTAGAGTTACCTATAAAAAATATATTACCTACAACTTTTTTTTAAAACTCGAGGCTGAGCACAACCTATCGGAAAAATTTTGTGCTACGTGCACAATCGACACCTAGGCAATCATACTCGAGTAAAAAAAGGAGGCCAATAGCGGGCGAACCTCGGCCCCTTGGCTTTTTAAGGGGATCATATATGAATTTTAAGCAGTTTTTAAGGATAACAAGCAGCACGGCCTCGCGACGGCCAAACCTGACCAAAAGATTTAAAAGGCCAAGAACTAAGCTGTACACGCGGGCATTTCACGGTAAATTTGAGACAAAAAAGAATCTACACCAAATGTATTGTTGAATTTGGTTTTATGGGAACTTGAACATTTTCGTTATGTATAATGAAGGGTCCTTTCGACTCATCCTATAAGAACCAGTTTAATTGTCAATAATGACGTTAACGCTTTTATATTGTCTAAATATAGCAATGCTAACATTGTGGTGGCCTGCTTGGGCAACAGAAAGGGCGACAAAGCTATGTGGATTGGGTCTGCCTATCTACTATACGAAGGAGATTTAGATGCGGCTAATTATGGAGCCAGTCTCATCATTGGATGTGATGTAAATGTACACAACTCGGTTTGGGGCAGCTCAGACACAAATGTAAGAGGTGAGTTGTTTTTTGATCTTTTACTTCAACATAATCTCTTGCTGTGCAACAGAGGAAATGAACCTCCGTCCGTTACAAGGAAAGACAAAAAGTCTTGGACATTACTCATTATCCAGTTCCTCCTCCTTTTCTGACCACAAAGTTAGTCTTTTTAATGTTTATATGTGCGCGTCTGTGAAGAAGGCTCCTGGCTACAGGAACGGCCGAAACACAGATTGACAAGTGGTCGAAAGATCACTTCTCGAGGATGCCCACCTATTTTTGGACGTTGAAGATCTCGGACATCAGGTCAGGAGTCTCAGTAATCTCCTTAATAATGCATTGGATGCAGCCTGTTCCATTAGGAAGTACAGGGGTAAAACCAAGCCTCGTTGGTGGAACAATAAGTTCCCAAACTAAGGCCTGAAAGTATAAAAATGGTCTAACTTGAATTCGGACTAAGACAACTATAAAGGGCGTCTCAGGGAGTTCAAATACGAACTGCGTAAAAGCCAACGAGGGAATCCTGGAAGACCTTTTGTGAGACAATACACAATAGAAGTTTTTTCGGACACCGCAAGACTTAGAAAAGTTCTCTGTGCCAAGAATTGCTGCAACAAGCAGACGGTACATGGACCACAAAGCAGTCAGGAGTCGTTGAACCTCCTGCCCAATAGCCAATTTCCTGGCTCTATCAGGGATTTGCTCCTATGGGCCATAGAAGGCTTTAAGCCTTATAAAACACATGAACCGGACGGAATTTATCTTATTGAAATTCAGGAACTAGGTCACTGCTAATTCTGGACGGGCTTACAGCCATCTATAGGAGCTCCCTCCGCATTCCATTCCAACGTCCAGGACGGTAGCGATGGTGGCTTTTATTTCAAAAGCAAGTAGTAGAGCTATGTCACTCCGGGGCCACCTAGGAGGTGGCCCCGTAGTGACATAGGATTTGGGGGGGGTCTGAAAGCTCTTTATGTACGTGTACGAGGTGTTTTAGGTTTGTGTCTTGGATAAGGTGGCTTAGAGTTGGTGTGTGGAGATGGGTGAAAGCTCTTTATGTAGGTGTACGAGGTGTTTTGGGTTTGTGTCTTGGGTAAGGTGGTTTGAAAGCTGTATATGGAGGTTGGGTGTCTTGGATGGGGTGGCTTGGAGTTGGTGGGTGGAGATGGGTGGAAGTTCTGCATGTAGGTGTGTGAGGTGTTTTGGGTGTGTGTCTTGGATGGGGTGGCCCAGAGTGGGCATGGGATTTGGTGTGGGACCAGCGTGGGATTTGAATGCTGTGTTGTTGAGTGCCACCTGTGGGAAGCTAGTTGAATTTCGGTGTTGATTTGGTCCAGAGCTGGCATGGGATTTGAGGTGTGACTTAAAGCTCTGGATGTATGTTTCTTGGATAAGGTGGCGCAGAACGGGCATGGGATTTGGCCCACAGCAGGCATGTGATTTGAAGGTGGCGCAGAACCGGCATGGAATTTGGTCCAGAGTGGGGGAACTATGAACTGAGCTGTGGGGGATTTGAGCTTTGGTTTCGAGATGATGATTTTTCTAGTATTAATTCCGGTAGCAACTTGTGCTATGGAATGAGCTTGGATTCTGGAGCAAAATATACAAATAATTTGGCGAAGAACTGGACTTGCAAGTAACACTAAGAGTTAAATTAAGCTTTAGCTGGAGCCAGCATTGGGTATACCACCTCAAGTCACAGATATTACAACAACCGCAACTTGAAATTACTAAGTGACTAAAAAAGCCATACCTGAAAAAGATATTGCATAGTTTTAGGAGCAAACAAATTCAGCATATTTTTCAAGTATTAATTCTGGTAGCAACTTAGGCTATGGAATGAGCTTGGATTCTAGAGCAAAATATACATATAATTCAGCGAAGAACTGGACTTTCAAGTAACACTAAGCTTTAGCTGAGATCCAGCATTGGGTCTGGACAACAACCCGGTGCGATCTGTAAGCTAAGATCTGGATTGCAACCATATGTCATTATTTCCTTCCAAAGAATTCTTAATGAAAATACTCACCTCAAGTCGCAGATATTACAGCAATCGCAACTTACTAAGTGGGCAAGAAAATCATATCTGAAAAAGATATTTCCGATAACAACAACAACAACCATACAGCTAAGATTCCCATTCACACTTATGATGTAATTATTATTATTATCCTGAACATGCTGGATATATTTTTAACAGATTTCAACAGAGAATCATCAATACAAGTAAAATCCTAGAGTGAAGTGGCAAAAAGCTGCCGCAAAAAATACTCGGCCACATACTAAAAACAATGAAGATTCCCATTATCAGCTAACTTATGCCTTAATTATTCAATCTTGAACGTATTGGATAAATTCTATTATTTAAACTGATCACCTTAAGTGCTAATTGTACCCAATGAGTAAATTTTAATAACGGTTAAATAAGAAAACATCGGATTCCTTATCAAGCAAAGATGTGAAAATTTCAGTCTTCTCATGCTGCGAACGTTTATTGAGATAAACAAAGTGCATCAGTGAATGTAATCAGCAAGTTAGTACTGAAAAGAAAAAAGTTAAACGGCAGAGCAAACTTCTGAAATAATTAATAAAGTTAGGGCATTAAAAAGAATTGTTGTTGTTGTAATAGCTACAAATAAAAACCCTATTAATTAGAACACATATTATTTTTATTCTGATAAATCATACAATTATTTGTTTATTCAAGACACTTCACTTCTTTTTGTTGTTGTTGTTAGGATTGTAAAAATTAGGGATTTCACTTGAATTATCGGTATAAAAACTATAATTAACTGGAATGGCGTCAATTTGTACAAACTTGAAAATAAATGTCTTCCCCTGCGGTCCAGAATTGATTACGTGGAAATTTCCTTTGTTGTTGATGTCTTGTAAGGCCGCATCAGAAAGTGAACTGTACCTGGCTGGTAGCAAAAGCTGATACTCCTCTAACTCAAGATGAATCCGAACACCATACACTGTTTCAAGCCTGCTTGCAGATTTTATTTTATATGGGGTTCCAAACTCCATGTCGGACATCCTTAAGTATGGTGAGTATTCCAAGCTTTTGAGTTCTGTTGCTGTATCCATGTTTCTGGGGCTGATGCTGTTGATCTCCAGGTGGTTGGGGTTGAACTGCTAGCGTTCTCCTTCACAGTTCTCATTATATACCCTAAATCTAGAAACATGATTGAACTTGTCCATGAGTCCGCAGCACATAGATGCACCTGTCTAAACAACTTTGGGGTGGAAGTTTTCATGATGCACCTGTGTAAACAACTTTTGGGGCCTAGGAATTCGCTACGTCAGCAGTTTTTGCACCTGCGTGAGAAAGCTATAGACCGGAAGTTGGTAAATTGAATTGAATTCCATGCACCTGTGTAAACAACTTTTGGGGGGAAGGGGTAGGGATTTGCCTGTCTGTGACTATGGTGATGCAATTCCATCTAAGACAGCCGGATACCGGAAGTTGGTAAATTTTGTACTTGTCCATGAGTTCCATGCACCTATGTAAACAACACTTAGGGTCAGGAATTTGCTACATAGGCAGATTTGCATGATCGAACTTGTTCATGTTGTGCAATTGCGGGTATTATAAAAGAAGCAGTAGCAGTAGTATTTTCACAGTTTACAACGAGCATCCCGCGAGTTAACTAGTAAAGTGTTATTAATTACGACTCCTGCTAATACTGGTGATTTTAACAGTGAGCATCCAACCAATTTAACAAGTGCTAAGTGAAAAGTTTTGTTTTTGTTATTAATTATTATAACTTTTAAAATGGATACACGCAGCATTATGAGTGGACTAAATAAGCAAGCAGCAGATTGCTTAAGGGACAGAGACGCTGCGCAAAGTGTTATTATTACAAAGGTGTGTGGTTTATTTATTAAAAAAATAAAAGCAGCATGCAGGGTTGAAAAGCGGAATGGGACCAAACAACACTATCAAAATTGTATTGCGCAACTAAGAGGCTTACAAGTATTGTTGAAAGCTGGCAGCAGCCACCATGGAGCAGGTGTGCAGGAAGGAGGAAGAACTGAAAAAAGAAGTGCTCGTGTACGCTGGGAAGAGCTGCATAATGCGTTTGCATCACGAATCAGGACAGGCGTCATCATTAATATAAAGCACATCGAAGTGAAGCAATTTTTAAAGGATGGTTATGCTTTGTTTGAGCGGCGTGTTAAGAACATCTTAAAGAAGCATAATTTCATCAAGACATCAACGACTTTAAGCTGCGAGTATGTTAAGCATGGTGTCAATGATGGTGATGTGATAAGTGATATAAAATACTTTCACACCAAAACTACGCCCATTGGGAGCACCGATCATCTGGAACAGTGGTTTTTGAAAAACGTGCAGGATGATCTATTGACCCAGGTTGAGGAGTTCCAAGAGAAAGATAGCGGCTGGGCCTTACATACCATAGTGAACTTAATGGTGCACATAAACAAATACGAGCCATTAAGAGGATCGTCATTTATAAAATTGCCGCAAAGCATCGCAGCAAAGCAGGCATGCGTAAATGTGAGGAATAATGACAATGCATGTTTTGCGTGGGCAGTGGTCTCTGCTTTGTATCCAGTAGAGCACGGGGATCATGCTTATAGAACATCAAAGTACCCGCACTACAACAATGTGCTAAACTTGAGCGGTATCACTCTTCCAGTTACACTGAGTCAAATAAAAATATTTGAAGCAAACAATGGATTATCGATTAATGTTTTCATACTGGAAAAGGAAAAGACAAATGAATACACGACTGTTCCAGCTTACTTAACGAAGAAGAAATTGGATAAACACATCAACCTGCTAATGATAAAGTCAGATTATGACTGCAGTGAGGATGGTGATGATAGTGATGGTGATAGTGATATTGTTTATCATTTCTGCTGGATTAAAGACTTATCACGTTTGGTGTGTAGCCAGGTTTCTAAAAATAAACATAAAAAATATATCTGCGATAGATGTTTATTTTATTTTTATACTGAAGAAATGCTCGCAGCGCATGTGTCTGAGTGTGAAAAGGTGAATGACTGTAAAGTTGCTTTTCACAAGGAGAAATTTATCACTTTTAAAAATTATAATTACAAGAATCCGGTACCATTTACAGTATATGCAGATTTGGAGTCGGTATTGATACCTGTTACCGATGGTGGTAGTAATGGTGATAAAACGAGAAAAATTCAAGAACATGAAGTTCATAGTATTGGATTATATTTTCACTGCTACTACGATGACTCTTTATCATTTTACCGATCAAATCGTGGAAAAACGTGTCTTCAGTGGTTTACATTGCAGCTGCAGGAGATCGCAAATATAGCCGAAGAGCAAATAAAGGATATAAAACCACTAGCACCGTTATCAGCGCAGGAAAAGTGCATTCAATTAAACCAACCATGCTGCCATATATGCGAGAAACCCTTTGCGCTTGGTGAAACCAGAGTGAGGGATCATTGCCACCTCACAGGCAAATATCGTGGACCAGCACACAACAGCTGCAACATCAATTATAATGATTGTCGCAACATCCCAGTCATTTTCCACAATTTATCAGGATATGATGCGCATTTCATAATCAAGGATGTAGCACTAACCATACCAGGAAAAGTGGATCTTTTACCGTTGAACAAAGAGCGGTACATTTCATTTACCAAACACATTGAAAATAGCTCCATCAAGCTGAGATTCATCGACTCTTATAGATTTATGGATGAATCTTTGGATAAACTAGCCGGACTGCTGCCTAAGGAAAAATTAAAAATAACAAAAGCTCAATGGCAAGATCTGGATGATGAAAGCTTCAACCTTCTCACGCGCAAAGGAGTTTTTCCATATGACTTCATCGATGGCTGGGATAAATTGGAGTGTAATAGTTTACCTAGCGTGGAGCATTTTTATAATAAAATGATTGATGAGCCGATAACTGAAAAAGATTATGAACATGCGCAAAAAGTGTGGGAAAAATTTAACATTAAAAGCCTGGGAGAGTATTCAGATTTGTATTTAAAAACAGATGTTCTTCTGCTGGCGGATATTTTTACAAATTTTAGAGCTATGGGACTGGAGACTTACAAACTTGACCCTGCACACGTCTTCACACTACCTGGATATACATGGGTAGCGATGCTGTATTACACGGGAGTGCGCCTAGAAAGGATTATGGATGTTGACATTCTTTTATTTATTGAAAAATCTTGCCGAGGTGGAATTAGCCAATGCTGCTGCAGATATAGTGAAGCCAACAATAAATATATGAAAAACTTTAAACCGGATGAAGAAACTAAATATCTGATGTACTATGACGTGAATAATTTATATGGATGGGCCATGTCGCAATCACTTCCAACCGGAAACTTTAAATGGATTGATAATGTTGATGTTATGAGTGTTGATGATAATTCACCGATCGGCTATATGTTGGAGGTAGATCTTGAATACCCGCAGGAGCTGCATAATTTGCATAAAGATTTTCCATTTTGCCCCACTCATTCAGCACCACCAGGATCAAAACAAGGCAAACTTTTAACCACTTTACACACCAAAGAAAAATATGTTATACATTACCGCAACCTAAAACAATGTTTATCACATGGACTAATACTCAAGAAAATTCACCGCATTCTGCAGTTCGATCAATCACCATGGCTTAAACCATATGTGGACTTAAATACAGATAAAAGGAAACAAGCCAAAAATGCCTACGAGAAGAACCAATATAAGAAAATAATTAATGCTGTTTTCGGAAAAACTATGGAAAATGTGCGAAAATATTCAAACATAAAACTATGTACAAAGTGGGAGGGGCGGTATGGCGCTAGAAACCTCATTGCAGCACCGAATTTCCATAGTCGCGCAATTTTCAATGAAAATTTAGTAGCAGTTGAATTACGAAAGCTGGTAGTTAAATTCGATAAACCATTATACATTGGTATGGCGATTCTCGATATTTCTAAAATAGCACTGTACGAATTCCATTATGACTTTATGCTAAAAGAGTTGGATGCTGATAAATGCAAAATAATGTACATGGATACGGATTCATTAGTATATGAAATAAAAAATGTTGACATATACAATATTATGAAGAAAAACATAGATAAATTTGATACTAGTGATTATCCTATGACCAACCAGTTTAATATGCCGCAAGCAAATAAAAAAGTTCCTGGATTGATGAAAGATGAATTAAATGGCCGAATAATGACATTGTTTGTAGGCTTAAGGTCTAAAATGTACTCCCTTGAAATAGATGGTGTTGATGAAGTGAAGAAAGCAAAAGGGGTAAAGAAGAACGTTGTGACGAAAACTTTGCAGATTAGCGACTATATTGAATGTTTGCAAAATTCAAAAAGCAAGATAGCTGAGCAAAAAAGCATTCGTTCATATAGTCATAAAGTGTACACTTTAAACCAAGCAAAGATCGCTTTAAACCCACAGGATGATAAACGCTGCATTATGGACAACGGGATCGACACTCTACCATGGGGACATTTTTCAGTGCAGCAGCAGCAGCAGCAGCAAGAAGACATGGATGTAGAATAAAATTCACACAAGTGCAATATGTAAATAGTATGAATAAAAGAATAATTATAACTTTTTATAAAAAATTTGTTTTATTTAAAAATTCCCTTATTACAAAAACATTTTTCAGAGCACATCGGCCTTCGTGTATTATGCAGGATAAGAAGCCATTTGTTGTTGTTGTTGTTGTTGATAGTTTGGGGCATCCCTCCTCTTCTACATCATATATGGTTAGCTCCTCTCCAAATAATTCCTGAATCCATTGTTTCTTTTTAGCTCCTTTAACATAGATTATTTTATCATGCAGCAGATCTCCAACTGAATATAGTGTGCGGTAGGGAATGTATCCATCACCCCATCTGAATCCATGATGATTGCGTCTGAGCCACTCAACTTGTTTCTTTTCAGATCGAGTTAGTTGTTTATGTGCAAATGGTGGTTGGAATATGTAGTGCTGCATTTGATTTTCACAATTTAAAAGGGCCAATTCTTTGAAAATAAATTGATTGTTTTGTAATTTGAATCCTTGAAGATCGATGATAATGGCATCCATTTCAAGCAATTTTCCTGACTTCGTTGGTTAGAGGTGTATTATATTCCACTATTCGGTCATGTAGCAATAAACAGTATGCTGTTGTGTTAGTGGGAACGTTTTCCGATGTTTTGAATTCCAACCTTATATCCACAGGACCTGTTTTAATGGTTTCGTTTTGCCGAGAGCAATCAATGACTACGATCGGAGCATCACGCATAAACTCTTCCCTTGAGAGTAGTGGCTGCAACTGGCGTCCATAGTATGAAGTTTGGAATTTTATATACATATCATATAGGAGAGCGTATTTATGAGCATCAAATTTCAAGTTCAGGTCATCATATGGGTATGATTCCGAATTCAAGTGCACTTTAACATCTGTCAGCTTGCAGTGGTCAAACTTACTGACATCCTTTGTTTTATCATTTTTACGATTTGTTTGGAGAGCTAGTATGACATATCGGGGCTTTTCCATCTGCGATGACGTTTTGACAGACCACGTGTGATGAGTCGTTGCTGGTAGCGTGGGGTACTCGTATATGTCCCAGCTCCTAAATGGCATTTGTATTTCACGACCGCTTTCAATGATTTTATATAAAGCAATTTTCTCATGATCGGCCACATTAACATGGGGAATGCGCCACTGAAGTTTCGAGATTGAGATGTTTACATCATCTGTCGGTGATATGACCGCATCTTCATCCATCCTGCTTCGTATTAATATGAGTTCATGTTTAGCGTTGGCAATAATTTTATTGTAATCTTCAGCAAAGCCCAGCAATGTTTTTAGAGGGATGCAGAAATTGAAGAATCCGTGGGGGGATGTAATTGATTTATCTGGCGACCAACTAGCGTTGTATAACATGCGACTCTCATTTGGGTTTAATGATATGTAATTTTTTAGTGTTGTTGCTATTCCAAGATTTCGAGTTCTATCAATTTCTACACCATTGATTTCATAGCGAATTTCCTCAAAGAGAAACGCTATAGCATTATTTACTAGCCCTGCAGTGCTGGATATTGTTCCGTCAGGTTTAGTTACTGTTCCCTCAATGTATATGAAACTTTCAGCTGGGAGGATATACAGGTCTTGGTTTTGCACCGAAATGCGGGTTTCATCACTGTTTTTAAATGAAGAGGTGAACGATGAGTAAGTGTGGTAGTCAATTTTTGTTATGCTATTGTCATGGCTCGTGCCTTCAGTAATATCCAAGATGTTGTTCATTGCTTCAAATTTAGTCCTATTGATTTTAGAAATTGTATATTATCAGCTCTCAGTTGACGTCTTGTTCGCTTCAAGGTTGTCGGTTGACTAATGTTTTCCGTGAAGTTCATCCTGTTTATATGCTTATTGCTGCTGTTGCTGCCGTAGACTATCATTCTGTGGCTTTAAATGTAGTCTGATAGTTATCGTTTCACCTCGAAAATTTATTAAATCTCCGTCCTGATCAACTAACTTTAGTGTGAGCGAACTAACACGTTTGACGTTCACCGGTAAATAGATCACATTCGCTGGAACCTCTACTATTTTATAGCCTGGCCCCACGGTTGGGGCAAATTCATGCAGCATATGCACCTGTTTATTGTTGATATATGAGCCTGATATGATGTTACATTCAACCCTTATAGTATTAACTTTTATAATATTGACGGGTAGATCTGATGTATGTAATATATTTGCATCCAGAACACGTTTTCCAAATCCCAACAGCGGTGCGATAGATCGCTCTTTATCAAAATGTATAACTTCAGTAGCTTTTATTTCACTCTTCAAGGTATTATTGTTTGCCCTTATTAAGACTGTTGCCTTGCTGCTGCTGCTGCTCTTATTTAAGCTTTGCTGTACTGAAGCTGCTATGTCATCAATCTCGTATGATCCCACAGGTATTTCGATACACGCATCTCCCACATGCATTAAGTTGTTGCTGTCATCAATATTCGGTATAGAATTGTATGTTTGAAAGTCAATTAATCCGCAAACGTAGTCTCCAGCTAATTCCAATGGGGGAAAGTATTCAGCGGTGAGAACCGATGCATTGCCAGTAAGAGAGAGTGTTATCGACATGGCTACTTGTTATGAAATGTCTATGTTTGCACTTGAAGGCCTTTATTTATACATTATGTAAGAATTCTAAGCATAAGTGTCCGCAAATCACTGAGTTGAAATTTTGATGAGCTGTATAGTTGTATGTGACTGCATCTCCCAAATAATTTACAACTTCCCGAGGTGGCTGCAGATTTCCAAAACTATCAAAGTAATTTATGATATCTCCATTCTTCTTATACGCTACCCAATGCGTTCCAGGTCCAGATGAAACATCTAGATTTATAATTCCGCTCTCATTTCTCCATGGTTTTTTAGGTAATTGATCGCGCATAAATACTCCTCTAAAGTGGGCTATATGCTGTGCATATTTACGCAGATCATTTTCATTGAGTGCTCTTTTGGGTAGCGACTTTATTAGTTTTTTGGTTGGGTGTTGAGAAAAAGTCCCAGTCCTTTCCTATATGGCTTTAGAAATAATCCTTGTCCAGGTTTTCCTAGCGCTATAGCTTCCATTGTCTCATTATGACGTTTCGCTTCCTGCAGCTCCCGACGTGCGACACTTGCGGCGTTTACAGCTTTAGCTATACCTGCTGCACCTCCAGATAGCGCTCCAACGGCTGAAAGACCTGCAAAAAGTGGAATGAGGAACGGTAAAACTCCTCCTACTTTAGGTACTGGTATCACTCTAGGCGTAGTGTAAGATTTTTTCTTCCCCTTGATAACATTCTTTGCCGCACTTAGGGCAATTGTAGTAGCTTCCAACAGGTCTTTCGGCTTTTTCAGCTTTAACACTTTTCTAGCATTACGTACAGCTTCGCGGAATGATGGACGTAACGTATTCTTCTTCTTCTTCGAGCAGGTAATTTTTGCTTTGACACCCATTCCAACTTTAATTTTAGCTTTCATGGCGTTTGTTACTAATAGCGCGTTAGCACGTTCTGCAAAGCTAGCGTCTTTAGATGTTACTCGTTGCCAGGCTTTTTCTTCTAAAATACGGTCAGCTATATGTCGGTCGCTTAAGTCCTTATGATCTCGATATGCAATATCATGCTGTTTGCAGGCTGCGTCTAGTGGGTTGATGCCAGGATCACCGCGGGCTAGTCTTTTAGCTAACTTTGTTCCTGGACCACAGTATTGATATCCCGGTAGATGAAGCTCAAGCGGTAACTTATTTATAACAGTGTTTAACAGTCCTCCCCCCTTGGCAGCTCTTCGATGAATGGTGCGTTTCTTACTATGGGCAATCATTTTATAGGTTTACCTGTAAGACTGATTAAAACCTATAAAAGTACGGGTATTTATAGGGATTGGGTTAGTGTGCAACATGAAGTTTATCAAGCAACAAGCGTGTCTACCAGTTAGAAATACTGATGTGGAAATTACAAGTACATCAAAGAAGCATGGGGTGCTGCTACCAAACAGTATAAGAGGTATTATTGTTGGACCGTCGAATTGTGGCAAGACAAATGTTATGCTAAGTCTACTGGAGCATCCTAACGGTCTGAGATTCGAGAATATATACATTTACTCAAAGTCGCTAAGTCAGCCGAAATACGAGTATTTAGGAGAAGTTGTAGCTCACATATCAGGTTTGGGCTATTATACGTTTTCTAACAACCACGATGTTATACCACCGGAGGAAGCAAAGCCAAACTCAATTTTCATCTTTGATGATGTAGCCTGCGATAAACAAAATAATATTAGAGCCTACTTTTGTATGGGGAGGCATAACGACATTGACAGCTTTTACCTCTGTCAAACTTATACTCATATACCAAAGCATCTAATCCGAGATAATGCAAACTTTCTGATCATATTCAAACAAGATGATTTGAACCTGAAGCATGTATACAATGATCATGTGAATAGTGATATGGAATTCGCAAAGTTCAGAAAAGCGTGTGCAAACTGTTGGAAAGACAAATATGGATTCTTAGTAATTGATAAGGACAGCCCCATGGGCAAAGGTCGATATCGAAAAGGCTTTGATGCATTCATGAGCCTATGAAGGAGCCCACCTAATCAGCTGACCAGGTCTTTCAGCTCTGCCTGGCTGGTCTGTCTGGCTGGTCTGTCTGGCTGGTTGGCTGGTCTGTCTGGCTGGTTGGCTGGTCTCTGTCTGGCTGGTTGGCTGGTCTGTCTGGCTGGTCTGTCTGGCTGGTTGGCTGGTCTGTCTGGCTGGTTGGCTGGTCTGTCTGGCTGGTTGGCTGGTCTGTCTGGCTGGTTGGCTGGTCTGTCTGGCTGGTCTGTCTGGCTGGTTGGCTGGTCTGTCTGGCTGGTTGGCTGGTCTGTCTGGCTGGTTGGCTGGTCTGTCTGGCTGGTTGGCTGGTCTGTCTGGCTGGTCTGTCTGGCTGGTTGGCTGGTCTGTCTGGCTGGTTGGCTGGTCTGTCTGGCTGGTCTGTCTGGCTGGTTGGCTGGTCTGTCTGGCTGGTTGGCTGGTCTGTCTGGCTGGTTGGCTGGTCTGTCTGGCTGGTCTGTCTGGCTGGTTGGCTGGTCTGTCTGGCTGGTTGGCTGGTCTGTCTGGCTGGTTGGCTGGTCTGTCTGGCTGGTCTGTCTGGCTGGTTGGCTGGTCTGTCTGGCTGGTTGGCTGGTCTCTGTCTGGCTGGTTGGCTGGTCTGTCTGGCTGGTCTGTCTGGCTGGTTGGCTGGTCTGTCTGGCTGGTTGGCTGGTCTGTCTGGCTGGTTGGCTGGTCTGTCTGGCTGGTCTGTCTGGCTGGTTGGCTGGTCTGTCTGGCTGGTTGGCTGGTCTGTCTGGCTGGTCTGTCTGGCTGGTTGGCTGGTCTGTCTGGCTGGTTGGCTGGTCTGTCTGGCTGGTTGGCTGGTCTGTCTGGCTGGTCTGTCTGGCTGGTTGGCTGGTCTGTCTGGCTGGTTGGCTGGTCTGTCTGGCTGGTCTGTCTGGCTGGTTGGCTGGTCTGTCTGGCTGGTTGGCTGGTCTGTCTGGCTGGTTGGCTGGTCTGTCTGGCTGGTCTGTCTGGCTGGTTGGCTGGTCTGCTGGCTGGTTGGCTGGTCTGTCTGGCTGGTCTGTCTGGCTGGTTGGCTGGTCTGTCTGGCTGGTTGGCTGGTCTGTCTGGCTGGTTGGCTGGTCTGTCTGGCTGGTCTGTCTGGCTGGTTGGCTGGTCTGTCTGGCTGGTTGGCTGGTCTGTCTGGCTGGTCTGTCTGGCTGGTTGGCTGGTCTGTCTGGCTGGTTGGCTGGTCTGTCTGGCTGGTCTGTCTGGCTGGTTGGCTGGTCTGTCTGGCTGGTTGGCTGGTCTGTCTGGCTGGTTGGCTGGTATGTCTGGCTGGTCTGCTGGCTGGTTGGCTGGTCTGTCTGGCTGGTTGGCTGGTCTGTCTGGCTGGTCTGTCTGGCTGGTTGGTCTGTCTGGCTGGTCTGTCTAGCTGGTCTGTCTGTCTGGCTGGTCTGTCTGGCTGGTCTGTCTGGCTGATCTGTCTGGTTGACTGACCTGTCAGGATCTATATAAATGCTTATTAGCATAGCTGTATATCATTGTAGCTGTAACCACCTGTGTAGCAACATGAATGAAAAATTGATGAAGGATATTATAAAGACTCGTGAGGCTATACGAAGAAAATATAAAGCTCTCAAGACTGGTAAAATTGAATCTGAAGCTCAATTAGAGGAAACATTTAAACCTATAACCAACACGCTGAAAAAGCTCACAACAACAGCAGAATCAGTGAAACTTGAACCAAAAGAAGAAGAAGATGAAATTAAGCAAGAGGGCAATGAAGAAGCATACACACCACCACCACGTAAATACTTAAAGCTAGAGCCTAAGCCTTGGATAAATGCTAATGATGTATTATAAATTAAATAAAAAGACATTTTTTATAGCAAATTTGTTTTATTTTCAAATCTTGTGCTATATATTTTTTCACGATGATGTTGGTTTAATATAGACTCTAGGATTTTACTTGTATTGATGATTCTCTGTTGAAATCTGTTAAAAATATATCCAGCATGTTCAGGATAATAATAATAATTACATCATAAGTGTGAATGGGAATCTTAGCTGTATGGTTGTTGTTGTTGTTATCGGAAATATCTTTTTCAGATATGATTTTCTTGCCCACTTAGTAAGTTGCGATTGCTGTAATATCTGCGACTTGAGGTGAGTATTTTCATTAAGAATTCTTTGGAAGGAAATAATGACATATGGTTGCAATCCAGATCTTAGCTTACAGATCGCACCGGGTTGTTGTCCAGACCCAATGCTGGATCTCAGCTAAAGCTTAGTGTTACTTGAAAGTCCAGTTCTTCGCTGAATTATATGTATATTTTGCTCTAGAATCCAAGCTCATTCCATAGCCTAAGTTGCTACCAGAATTAATACTTGAAAAATATGCTGAATTTGTTTGCTCCTAAAACTATGCAATATCTTTTTCAGGTATGGCTTTTTTAGTCACTTAGTAATTTCAAGTTGCGGTTGTTGTAATATCTGTGACTTGAGGTGGTATACCCAATGCTGGCTCCAGCTAAAGCTTAATTTAACTCTTAGTGTTACTTGCAAGTCCAGTTCTTCGCCAAATTATTTGTATATTTTGCTC
This sequence comes from Thereva unica, assembly GCA_949987705.1. Lineage (NCBI taxonomy): Eukaryota > Metazoa > Arthropoda > Insecta > Diptera > Therevidae > Thereva > Thereva unica. The sequence goes on from CATLJY010000622.1 coordinate 33,681, forward strand.
CAGAATCCAAGCTCATTCCATAGCACAAGTTGCTACCGGAATTAATACTAGAAAAATCATCATCTCGAAACCAAAGCTCAAATCCCCCACAGCTCAGTTCATAGTTCCCCCACTCTGGACCAAATTCCATGCCGGTTCTGCGCCACCTTCAAATCACATGCCTGCTGTGGGCCAAATCCCATGCCCGTTCTGCGCCACCTTATCCAAGAAACATACATCCAGAGCTTTAAGTCACACCTCAAATCCCATGCCAGCTCTGGACCAAATCAACACCGAAATTCAACTAGCTTCCCACAGGTGGCACTCAACAACACAGCATTCAAATCCCACGCTGGTCCCACACCAAATCCCATGCCCACTCTGGGCCACCCCATCCAAGACACACACCCAAAACACCTCACACACCTACATGCAGAACTTCCACCCATCTCCACCCACCAACTCCAAGCCACCCCATCCAAGACACCCAACCTCCATATACAGCTTTCAAACCACCTTACCCAAGACACAAACCCAAAACACCTCGTACACCTACATAAAGAGCTTTCACCCATCTCCACACACCAACTCTAAGCCACCTTATCCAAGACACAAACCTAAAACACCTCGTACACGTACATAAAGAGCTTTCAGACCCCCCCAAATCCTATGTCACTACGAAGCCACCTCCTAGGTGGCCCCGGAGTGACATAGCTCTACTACTAAAGCAGGAAAAATCTACCACAATCCAAAATACTTGAGACCAAAAGGGCTCACATCATTTCTCCTCAAGATCCTCGAAAGACTTGTGGAGATTTATATTAAGTAAAGCATTCCCCCAACGAGTCACTGCGGCGTGAGTATATCAAGTCGAGAAACTCCTGCAATCCCATCATCAGGAAGGTCAAAGCGTCATTTGACAACAAATTGAGAAGTAAGATCCTCAACACACACGTAGGCAGCAAAAACTTCTGGTCCGTGGTAACTTTCATCAAGAAGAATTTTACCTCTTCCTCAACCCCTCCATTCATTAATGGAAAGGAGGTGATAACAAAAAGCAAATCCAAGGCCGATTTACTGGCATCTCTGTTCGCCTCAAATTCTTCGTTACCTCAAGCTGATACGTCACCACCGGTCCTCGATCGCAACGCCCATTCAACGGACGGAATTTTCTTCAGGACACGAGAGGTGTATAAATGTCTCAAAGAACTTGACGTCTATAAATCCACTGGCCCCGATAATATTCCCCCTATGGTACTCAAAAAGTGTGCCTAACCCTTGGCTAAACCTCTGCGCAAACTCCTTGCCTTGTCATATTTCTCCGGAGTTTATCCCAACTCTTGGAAACTAGCTCATGTTCAGCCGATTCCCAAAAAAGGTGAAGCCAGCGACCCTTTAAACTATTGACCAATAGCATTAACTTCTGTTCTCTCCAAAGTTATGGAGACAATAATCAATAGAAGGTTGATGAAATATCTAGAATCTAACCAAATTATTCACGACAGGCAGTACGGCTTTAGACCAAAACGGTCTACTGGCGACCTTCTTGTGTGCCTGACTGAACACATCAACCAAAGCATCCATGGCTTCGCTGAGTCTGGTCTGGTTGCTCTAGATATCTCCAAGGCCTTCGACAGAGTATGGCATCCCGCTTTGCTGTCGAAACTCCAAGATATTGGTATCGACTCAGTTCTAAGTAACTGGATTGAGAGCTTTCTTTCTGGCCGTTCAATCAAGGTAGTATTGGATGGCGTCGAATCCAACCCTCATTCCATTTCGGCCGGCGTTCCCCAAGGGGCGATTCTCTCACCTACTCTCTTTCTTATATTCATTAATGATCTGCTCTCAATCCCCTCCAATCCACTTCATAGTTTTGCCGATGACGGTACTTTGCGTTACTCATACCCCTCCGACAACACAGGACAAGCAAGTGCCAGACCTTGTCTCTTTGAACGCGAACTCATATCCAACTCTCTTAACGCGGATATTCAACTCATTCTTGATTGGGGCCGCAAGAATCGTGTCGAGTTCAATGACACCACAAACCAAGTACTGTCTATTCTCCACTAAAACCTGCACCAACCTTCCCTCCATTTCAGTGGGCGAGGATAATATAACAGCTGATCCATATCTTAACATCCTCGACGTGACTCTATCCAACGATTTGCGATGGAATAATCACATACTCCAAGTCACCAAACAAGCGTATCAATGCCTCGGCTTCCTTAAGAGATGCAAGTTTCTCCTTCATCCAGCTGCCTTGGCTACAATCTACAAGTCCTACATTCGGCCACGCCTTGAATACAACTCGTATTTCTGGGCGGGCGCCCCTAAAACCACCTTGGCTTGGCTAGACAAGGTGCAAAACCGCGCCATCAAACTCATTGGCGATAGCACCCTTTGCATTGATCATTTAAGCCACCGTAGGAATGTAGCAGCGCTCAGCAAGTTTTACCGCTATTTTCATAGCGACTGCTCCACTGAAATTAAAAACCTCCTCCCTACACGGCAATTTTTCTCCCGCAACACAAGACTAGCCAACTTCGCTCACCCCTTCACCCTTCAGCCCTAACCTTCAGGCACATTACGTTTTAGCAGTTCGTTTATAAATAGAACAACTCGACTGTGGAACTCTCTTCCGCAGTCGGTGGTTCCGAGCTCATATAACGTCTCAGAGTTCAAACGCAAGGTTCATCGACATCTACTCATGCACCCTCCAGACCCCTAACCTATCCTATCTCATCTTTCCTTCAGATCAAGGTTACTACTATACATTGCACCATGACTTGTAAGACATGACGGACTAGTAGTACAAAGGGTGACTCCTAAGCTTCATCTTGCCACAAAAAAAAGCATTCATAGAAAATTGCTTTCCCCTCGCAGTATGCCTACCCTACACGAACGATAAATCGGTAGGCACTTCTCTCCATTTCCTGGTTGCGGTCATTGACAAATCCCTTGAATTCAAGGAGTTCACTTTGGCCGCTTTCTTAGATATTGAAGGTGCTTTCAACAATTCTGAATCTTCTACGGTCATGGGGCACTCCAGCCTCTGTGTGTTGACGGATGCTTCAAGTCCTTATTGAGCAGCTACTGAGGGGCAGGATCATAAAGTCTGGTCTGGAGCTTTCGAAAGAAGAGCTAATAAGGCTAACACAGCTTTCTTCTTATGAGAAAAACGATCGATACAGCCGTAATCAAACCTGTACTTATGCGTGGCATATTGGTATGGTGGACTGCATTACAGAAGGACACGCATCGTAAGATACTGGTAAGGGTCCAAAAAACATCTGAGCGTGTATTAGTGGTGCAATGAGAAGCACCCGATACAGCATCAACGACTGTTCTGAGCTTCCGCAGGTCACTATGTGACACTGCCACTCAGTTTGATATATGTAACTCTGTGTTGGGTTCCTGGACACAGGGAAATTAGGGGAACTGTAGGGCAGATGAGCTTGCTAGACAGGGAACTGAAGTGGAAAAGATACCCCACTGAGCCTAAATGGGAAAGCTCTTAGCCACCTACAAACTGGCTATGAGAAATATCAGCTTAGTTTGAGCCGGGCTGAGATGGACCACAGCAACACTGTGCCGCACTCTTCACACAATATTGGCGACTTTGGATGCGAAGCGTTCGAAATCTCTTGTTCAGTAGAACAAAAAAGAGATAAGACATTTAGCGAAGGTACTGACTGGTCACTGCCCCTTTGGCCCTCACGCCGAAAGACTGGAAATTGCCCCAACGACTTATACAGAAGTTGTGGTAATGAAGAAGAGGAAGTAACTATCTCCCATCTTCTCCGTTCATGTCCGGCCCTCGCGAGGAAAAAAGGGACCTCTCTCGACTCACCCATCCTTGATGGATTGAGTGAGCTGGAAAACACTTGTGTTCCTGACCACTGTCGCTTTAGGGGCCATCCATAAATTACGTCACACTAATTTCATGATATTTTGACCCCTCCCCCGTCCTTGTCACAGCTGGTTATATTTGTCAGACTCCCCCTCCCTAGTGTGACGTATATATTTTGGAGTTTTACATCTACAAATTATTAAATTAAAATAGCAGTACCGAAAATAGATTTATTTCCATTTAAATAATTTTATAATAAAATCAACATTTTAAAAAACCTAACAAAACAAAAAAAGATTAATTATATTAATGAAAAATACAAAAATGATTCATCTTGAATCCATGAACTTTGAACCCAGTCCTTTAAATTATTTATAACTGACATAGCAGTCACTTCGTTCTCGTTTGGGTTGTTAATGTCAGAAATATTCGTTGTGTCAACATCCACCGGGCACATTGTGCGTTGTCCTGCGTAGGTGCGACAACGCATGCTGTAGTTGACTGCACAGGACCCTTGTCACCCGAGGGATCAGAAATCTTGATAACGTAATTCGAGGCCACCCCTTTCCCTTTTGTTTCGTTCGTTTGGTTTAAGGTCATCCATACACGGTCAAATTGGATGTACATCGAAGTACGGATGTCTTCTTCTTCTCTCTTTGATCTGTTACCTGGCGGTCCGAGCGGAAAGTCCCCGCAATGGATACGCTGCTGTCGGTGCCGATGAGTTTCAAACTCTATTCACGATTTGTTTCCATTCTTGCTGGTTTTTGGCGACCTCTCGAGTCTCGGTAACTGATAATCGTTGATTCTTTAGGTCACCCTCTATATTCTTTAGCCAGTTTTTCTTCGGTGCCGATCGCTGGATTCTCCAGGTTGAGGGACGGTGTCGCCAGAGAAGTTTACGTGGCAAGCGGTTATCATCCATTCGCCAAACATGTCCAAACCACCGTAGTCTAAGTTTTTGCACTTTTTCTTCGATCAGTGTCTGCTGATCGCATCTTTGTCGAACTGTCTCGTTTCGAAGGTGATCGCGTGGAGAGACACCGAGGATCTGGCTCAAGCATCGCATTTGGAAAACCTCAAGCTTCTTAATATCCGGTTTGAGCAGTGTCTACGTTTCAGATCCGTAAAGAAGAATCGGAAGGATCAACGTTCGGTAAAGGCGTACTTTTGTATTGATGGAAATATTTGTTCTTTTCCATATGCACCACTTGAGCGAGGTGAATGCTGCTGTTGCCTGGCCGATGCGGCTATGAACGTCGGCCGTCGATGCATTTTTTCGTTTCCTCAAGCAATGATCCCAAATATTTGAACCTCAGAACCTGTTCGATTTCGGTTCCATCGAGGTGATATGCAGATATAGAACCAAAACTATCGATTGTGAGCCAGTCTGCCGATCAAAACTCGGTGCGGGTGTCAGTTTAATTAAAATCAAACTGGGTTTGATTTTTTGAAGGTGCATGGATGCACATCCAATTTGACCGTGTATGGAGGCCTTGTTAAATTAAACAAACACAGGATAATAATTTTAATTATTAAAAAAAGTAAACTTTCGCACACTTTTTAATTTTTTATTTATATTTATGTTATAATTTCTTTTAAAAAAAACACACTGGATTTTCCTTTTAAATTACTCTTTTAGTTATTTATATGTAATATTGTTTTCACATTTTTATTTATAATATTTTTTGTTTATTTTTAATAATATTTTTTAATTTATTACAAAATGTTTTCTTCTTCGACAGATAGTGTAATTCTTTTATTTATTTTTTTTTTATTTTCAAACTACTATTTTATCCCGACACGCAACAACTTGTATCGAACCGACGACCCGCCGCCCAGAACCGAGAATATTTATTATGAAATACACCCGCTGGTGGTCACGGTGGTCACGGTTAGAACAACACTCCAATTATTAATCCTTCCACCCGCCGGTGGTCACGGTTAGAACAACACTCTCGGTCAATAGTCCATTCAAAACGCGGGGGGGGGGGTGTTCCAAAATAACACCGTTAAGAAAATCGAACCCTAAACGTTTTTGGGGTCGCTGATCACGAAAATCGAGGTCCCGCGGTCCCAAAATTAGGGCGTCACCCCTAAAAATGCAAAAAAAAACCATTTTTAGGGGGTTTTCGCGATTATTTTAATAATAATGAAAACTAATGCAATGAAATGCACTTTTTTTAATATTTATTTGCGAAGGGGGTTGATTTATACTAAATTTAGGCGAGCCTAATGGTAAGGGGTACCCCTAAAGGGTTGAAACTACCCCTAAATTGGCGAAAAATGGCAGAAATTGTAAAAAAAAATTTTTTAAGTTTATGCTTCAAATTCGATTGTGGGCGTGCTGTCAGGCAAAAATAAATTATTTTCAACCCTTAAGGGGTTAAAACTACCCCTACAATATAGTTAATTGAAAATTAGGGCGGGGGGGTGTTCCAAAATAACACCGTTAAGAAAATCGAACCCTAAAGGTTTTTGGGGTCGCTGATCACGAAAATCCAGGTCCCGCGGTCCTAAAATTAGGGCGTCACCCCTAAAAAGGCAAAAAAAAACCTTTTTAGGGGGTTTTCGCGGTTATTTCTGTAGTTTTCATTATAATGCGATGAAATGCTGTAGTTATTCTGTAGTTTTCATTATAATGCGATGAAATGCACTTTTTTTAATATTTATTTGCGAAGGTGGTTGATTTCTACTAAATTAATGCGAACTTTATGATAAGGGGTAGTCCTAAAGGGTTGAAACTACCCCTAAATTGGCGAAAAATGGCAGAAACTGTAAAATTTTTTTTACAATTTCTGCCATTTTTCGCCAATTAAGGGGTACTTTCAACAATTTAGGGGTACCCCTTACCATTAAGCTCGCCTAAATTTAGTATAAATGAACCCCCTTCGCAAATAAATATTAAAAAAAGTGCATTTCATCGCATTAGTTTTCATTACTGAAATAATCGCGAAAACCCTCTAAAAAGCGGTGTTTTTTGCATTTTTAGGGGTGACGCCCTAATTTTAGGACCGCGGGACCTCGATTTTCGTGATCAGCGACCCCAAAAACCTTTAGGGTTTGATTTTCTTAACGGTGTTATTTTGGAACACCCCCCGCCATAATTTTCAATTAACTATATTGTAAGGGTAGTTTTAACCCCTTAAGAGTTGAAAATAATTTAGTTTTGCCTGACAGTACGCCCACAATCGAATTTGAAGCAAAAACTTGGAAAAAAATTTTTTTTACAATTTTTGCCCATTTTCGTAAATTTAGGGGTACTTTCAACCCTTTAGGGGTACCCCTTACCATTAGGCTCGCCTAAATTTAGTATAAATCAACCCCCTTCGCACATAAATATTAAAAAAAGTGCATTTTATCGCATTAGTTTTCATTATTATTGAAATAATCGCGAAAACCCCCTAAAAATGGTTTTTTTTTTGCATTTTTAGGGGTGACGCCCTAATTTTGGGACCGCGGGACCTCGATTTTCGTGATCAGCGACCCCAAAAACGTTTAGGGTTCGATTTTCTTAACGGTGTTATTTTGGAACACCATAACACGCGTTTTGAATGGACTACAAAGGTTTAGACAACACTCAAAATTTGTATGTTCCCACCCGCCGGTGGTGGCAAGAAAAATTTCCACACGTCAGGAAAATGCGCCCTTGAACTTTGCATGAAATGCCAGGCACCTGCGCAACTTGCTTACAGCGCGCTTCTCACGCGGCGTATTGCAAGTTGCGCGAAAATTATCTTGGGGTGGTTCAATTTCGTCTGGGCCGTTTTCCATAAAATTTACCGACTATGTGGAACTAAAATATATCGTGGGTAAATTCTTGATAATTAATTTTAATTTTTTTTTTTTTTAATAAATTTTCCCTTCTGGGATTTTTTACATAACAGCCTTTACATACATATTTCTATTTTTGGGGCAATAGATACATTTTTCCGTAAAACAAAAATACATAATGTAACGCTGCACAATGTTTTTTTTTAAATTAAAGCATTGATTTGCATTTTGTACTTTCTTTTGACTATGCTTGAACGCTTATATACGCGAATTTGACTTAACGCGAATTTTTGCGGAACGCAACCTTTGCGTAAAACGGGGTACTTAGTTATATTAGATTTTGAAATGTGACGTAACGAGATTAAGGACCGCTCCCACTCCTTGCTTCACAATGTCACACTTCTTCGGCGTCCTCCCTCTCCCTGAACGTGTGACGTAATTTATGGATGGCCCCTTATTAAAAGCTCCAAATGGCTTGAAATGGCCTGAATTTTGTCCCAACCCTAGAATGGCATCACAATGATCGCAATGGTGTGCCTAAGTGGGCTCCCTAGTGGGGAGCAGCCATTTCAACTTAACCTAACCTAAAGCTGTTGATTACATTTTATTTGGAATTAATTTAATCAAGCAATAATTTATAACAAATAAATAAGTACTTCAGCGGCAATTACTCACAGTTAGTAACTGAACATTTTTTCAGTAACGGAAATCGAACACTCAATAGACTAAAACCCGAATTTTATCATTAAAAATTAAATAGTTTATAAAAAAACCGCAACATTGCAGTCTAATCCCCAAATATAGAAACTAGAAATATGGACTTTGTGAAAATCATAAATTTTTTTATCATATAATATTCCAGCGTCATTTTCTAACTAAATAACCTAATTCTTAACTTATAATTTCAAAATTATGCAAATTTAAAAACAGATTAAAACATTTACATACGAATATCACATTATCGAGTAATTAAATCCTAATTAATACGTCTTAAATTTCAACCAACGAATTCTCCTAGGAGCTCTGAATATCCTCATTGCACACGGATGTATATTCAGGTATATATGTGCATCTTTGATCCATCATATTTTAATTAGAGACGGCTGTGCAACTGCCGGATGAATCTTTAATAGGATAATTACTAATTAAATTATAGTTAGGTCTGCCATATAAATCTATCGGGCGAATTTTAAAGAGGGAATCTAGGCCAATCCCTTAGCACAAACATTGCACCCTTAATCTCGCAACCATGTAAGGAGATGTTCCGCAAATCTAATGTTAAATTAAATTTAATGCTGTCAGCCTTATTTAATTAAAATCTAATTGGAATCCCAAACTTAAGTACGTCGTTCAACGCCATACCAAACTAAATGCACCGACAACTAGAGGTACTCCCTCTGACCAGAACTCGGTGGTGGTGCTGATATGTGTGCTGTTCTACTCTAAACTTTCCTATATATAGTATATCCCAACTCTCCAACATTTTTGTTCTTTCTAGGGTGTAGCTTGAGCTTCACATTCGGGGGTTTTTTTTTTCAACCCCTAAGCCCGTATCGCCCCTGGTACTAGGGTTTGTCGTGATAGGGAAATGGATAAGAAATTCTCGAAGGGATGTAAGAAGATAAAGTTTTGTTATTCACTATAGAGTATCCAGTAAGGATCCAAAAGGATGTGTTAGTAATAGTGTTAGAACGAGTTGGAATATTTCCCTTGCTAGACCATTAGGGGTAGAAGGTTAATATTCTTGAGAGAATGTTGAAACTTGAAATTTCTTCCTGGTTTAAATTTTCTCGTTTTTTTTTCCTTACTTCTTCTTTTTCTTATGCGGAGGGTTTTATCTGCATAAACTGTTATTGGGTTAAATTTACTTTCGTGTGGGGGAGGACTAGTGGGGCTTTGCTAATAAATGCATGAGATTCTTTTCTCAAAGTTTTGAATTTAAATCAGTATTAATATTAATATCAGTTCTTCGGCTCTCTGCAGTAACGGCAACGTCATCACGCTTATTGGAAACTTGAGTGGGCAAATTGTACCAGATAACAACGGGGATGAGTTGAGGTTATATACCATGTAGGAGAGAGAATTTAGAAACTTGCAGCATAACCTTCATCAAGACCTCGTGTATCTGATGTTTTAATAATTTTTTTTTTTTTTTTTTTTTATGTGAAAGACTAGAGTCACAGGAAACGCCCTTTATACTGTGTCGACAGTCTATTTTCTTCATATAGAGTGCAATGTCGAACAGCAGCTCTAGTCGGGGAGGAAAGGAATAGAAATATTGAAATATGTATGTCTGTAGTTTCAAAATTCAATTCAATATATCTTTATAGATTTTAAGACCACTTTACATCTCCAATAAACTGACTGGACTACCTTAGTTGATCATTAGCAACATGACGTGCCAATCAATGATATATAGAACAGTTTCTAGTATTATTAACTATCTAAAGTAATGGAAAAAGTAATCCGTGACTAGGGTGTGACGAGAGTTACAATCTTCTACAAAGGAAGAAATGGCCACTACGTACGCACACGCACACACGTACACGCACATACTTCTTTTAAAATTTTTGCATATAAAGCTATAGGGACCTTGAAAAATCGAAATACCTTGAAAATTTCGATTTCGATTTTCAGATCGATTACAATATAGACTGGCCCTGTGCCAAAACAGCAATTCAAATGTCGATTTGTATGGAAAACTCATTTCAATTAGTAAATTTGATTTTCGACGGTTTGCGTCTATGGAAATGTGTAAATTATTATACACATTTCAGTTTTTACTTTAATCAAGTCAGGCGTTAAATAAATTTAAAAAGCAAACAAGTAATAGCAATAAATTATGGATAAAAGGAAATGCAAAGAAGATTTTACTTAAAATAATAAGTTTGTTGCTTAGCTAAACGGAGATGACAAATGTTTCGAGAAAAATATTATGCAAACAAAATCTTGCTCTGAATTTTTTTTTTCACCCAAATATGCTTGATTATCTTAATGTCAACTGGAAAACACGAAAGAATGGTAAAAATTTAAAAACATATCGTAACTGGAAACCAATTATTATTTATTTATGGCTTTAAACACTCGCAAGCAGACATCATTTTAGTACAATACTTTTAGTTTTTTGCAGGAAGAAACTAAAAAATATTGCAATTAGGGATAATGCTCAATCATTTATTTATAAGAAAAAGAATGAACAATCTTACAATCTTATCTAAAATAATAAAATATTAAAAATTTTCAACAAATGTTCGTTTCTTCGTCCATTTTTGCTGAATTTTTTTTAACTGTCATTGAAATGAGTGAATTGGGATTTTGGCACACTTTAGAATATCGAAGTGCCTTGGGAAATGAGAAAAATTCGAAATGGTATATTGGCAAACGGCCTAAAAGGCCGTTTGCCAAAATACCATTTCGAATTTTTCCCATTTCCCAGGGCACTTCGATATCCCAAAGTGTGCCAAAATACCAATTCACACATTTCAATGACAATTAAAAACTTTTAGGTAAAAATGGACGGAGAAACAACATTTGTAGAAAATTTATTAAAATTTTATTATGTTAGATTCGATTGTTAGATTTATTCTCTTTCTTTTAAATAAATGATTGAGCGTTATCCCTGATTGCAATGTTTTTTTAGTTTCTTCCTGCAAAACTAAAAACATTGTATTAAAATGATGTCTCCTTGCGAGTGTTTAAAACAAAAAAAAATAATAATAATTGGTTTCCAGTTACGTTTTGTTTTTATTCTTTGGTGTAATTAAATATTAACTTTTTAAATTAATTAACTGTAAATCTATTTCCACTTGATATGAAAATAATCAGACAATCATATTTGTTTTTGTTTGCATAATATTTTTCTTGAAACATTTGTAAAGCCCATCTCCGTTTAGCTAAGGAACAAACTTATTATTTTAAGCCGTTCTTGCATTTCCATTTTTCCTTTATTGTTATTACTTGTTTGCTTTTTTAAATTTATTTAACGGCTGACTTGATTAAAGTAAAAACTGAAATGTTTATAATAATTTACACATTTCCATAGACGCAAACCGTCGAAAATCAAATTTTTCTGATATTATCTTCTTTTTGTGTAGGGCTTTCACAATAATGTTATATTAATATTTTGACTAGAGGTCGAAACTTTTCTGAATAGAACACTTAAAGTGCATCCAACGTGTTTATCGAAAGGTTTAAATGCACTTCGATTTTATGAGAATGCTGGTCGGCTGGCTCTCGTTATAGACTAAGTGGCCGCGAACAAAAAAAAATTTATACATACTCTCTTATAACTTTTCGTATGGTTTAAGAACACCTAGTCTACCATCTTTTGATCGGCGAAAATTCATGAAACCGCGGCTTTTTTCCTCCAGGTTGCTCGAAAGTCAACCTTTTTATGGTGCCCAAAAATTTTATAGATACCGTTTTTTTAACAATCATAGTCGCATGAGATGGCGATGATACGCGCGAAACAATACTCGTCCGACAAAAATGTTGGACCGTTAAGGATGTCTACCACCCCAAACCTGCTAAGTTATGGGCTTCCAAAAATTTATTAATAACCAGCTGATTTTTTCAGGATCGTTTAAGAAAAATATGTGGAATATCATGGTATATGTATGTGTCCGACAAAATTTGTTTGCCGATTTCGCCGACCGACGAGTCAAAATCGTCTATTTCATGAAGGGAAAAAATTTGTACATAACCGTCGGACAAAAACGCTGTTATGTGCCAAAAGCTACTGCCTTTTGTGTGATAAAAATGTCGGACACGTAAATCGCTGCTACTCCATAGTCCGACAAAAAAACAAAATATTTTTAACATTGACATTATAATGTAGTTCGTTGACCTCCAGCGGCCCCCGCCTTCAAACCCGTATCTGTTTTCAATGTCTAGTTAGATTATCCCCTCGCATACTGTCTTTATGTTCCCAGTAGGGGTTGCACAGTGTTGAAGTAATTTTTAACACAACAACAAACAAACATTAATATTGCTTTTTCGGAGCAGTTTATTGCGTTTGTAAACCATACAAAAAGAGTAACTGATTAACATTCCGCCTAAACCCCGACTTACGAGAATGTTAATAAATGAGCCGACTATAGAACGTGCAGACGCTTCGTTAGAGTTCTCCGCCTGTAGACTCTGTCACAGGCAAAAACATCTCTCCAAAGACTCCTTCAACAGAGTGGGCCGTCAAAAAAAGGAGGGCGGTTCATAAACCCCTAACCCTCCACTGTTTTGAACCTAGAGGTGACTGCTCAGCGAGCACTTTTTAAGACCACTTATTCCCGAGAGGCTAGGTACCGGCATAGAACCGTTTCAGACCGTTCTCCCCGAAGCCTTTCTGAGAACACTTTCCAAGAGCAGATACCTCTTTTCAATCCGGAGGAGATGACATTTTCCCGCACTCCTTCAGAAGTTCCTCGATCTGATTCTCGAAAATATTGTCTACCTCTTTAGAGAGGAAGAACGTTTATCAGAGAGCTTGTGAGCCCCGCTCAATTCCGCGGCCACTAAAGAATTTCTTGCCTTCGTTCGGTGGGCAGACGGTCTTCTCCGTTCCTGGAGTGTTTGGACAATATGCCTAACTTAAGCGCGGTGTTCACCATGTAGGTTGCGTCCATTTTAAAACGTTTTTATTAACTCGCTTTCTTGTCTGTCTGTTTGTCCGGTACAAATTTTGTAATCGATATTTTGCATACTTCAGGTTATCCGAATATGCTGAAAGTTTACATATAGCTTTAGCTCCGATGACATTGTAATACGGTATACTCAATATACCGTAAGACTCATGGCGGCCGTCTTAAGAGAGCGGATTACTGTTTTCTTCACGCAACAAATTTGCCAATAGATTTTTGAAATACTTCCGGTTATACTGCTCTGTTGACAATGCCATATAGAATACTCAATAAACCGTTTTATCCACGGCGGCCGTTTCAGGAGGTCGGATTGACATTTTCTTCACAACCCGCTCGAGATGGCGGTCATCTCAAAAGGGCGGATTAACATTTTCTGCCCAACACCCGTAACATGGGTATCAAATGAAAGGGTATGATAAGTAGAATTCAATAAGCAATATTGTATAAAATCGTTAGAACCATGGCAGCCATCTCAGGGCGGTTTACCATTTTCTTCACAATTCCCTCGACATGGGTGGGATATGAAAAGTAGAATACAATAAGCGATATAGTATATTCAATATACCGTTAGATTCTGGTGGCTATCTCAAGATGGGGAATTATCATTTTCTTCACAGCCCACTAGACAAAAGGGGTATGATAAGTAGAACACACTAAGCTATATAGTATACTCAATATATCGTTAGATCCATGGCGGTCATCTCAAAAGTGCGGATTACCATTTTCTTCATAACCCTGTCGACGTGGGTATCAATGAAAGGGTATGATAAGTAGGATACAATAAGCAATATAGTATAATCAATATACCGTTAGATCCATGGCGACTGCCCCAAGAGCGTATATTATGATTATGGTAACAACCCCCTGGACATAGGCATCACATGAAAAGGTTTCATAAGTAGAATACCATAAGCAATATAGGTGGTATTCACAATATACCGTTAGATCCATGGCGGCCGTCTCAAGAGGCCAAATTACCTGATTGATGCGAATGATTTATCAACCCAGCTACTCTACATTCCTTACTATTGTCTATAGCATGTGCTCTTGGTTTTTCGTTTTAAATCTTACAAATATTTTCATAGTTAAATTGCCAATCACAAATTTTCAGGACTAGCTGTATGGTGATAGAAATATGAATGAAGTTCTAAATCTGTTAAGGGCTAGGAGCAATTATTTTATACATTTTAGTTCGTTTTAAAAACGTGGTATATTAAAAAGTTTTTTTATATGAGATATTGGGTTCAAAAGTACCGCGGCCATTCGCTTGGCCTGTTGCACTACACCCCTATACCTCATATCAGTGGGCCCGACGCTGGAACAAGTTCAGCAGCCTGCCTAGTGAGTGGTCGCTTCCACTTGATTGTTCAAGCTTCCCTCTTCCCAATTCCACGCCGGGCCTCTTGCCATGGCTCTTTAGTGAGTGGGGAACTTTTGTACAGAGCGTCCCCCCGTTCATATTTTACCCCCATGCCCCGCAAGATGATGTGGTGGGCTTGCAGACCGGTGGGTATAACATTGGTGTTTGCAAAAGGCTCAACTTCGTTAACAGAAAGAGTGATACCTATTGAATAGCTCCGCAAGTTTATATTGCAAGCATAATCCACAGGCATCGGAGATTTCGGACTCCGAATTGGACCATAAAAATCCTGTGAAGCAGTATTTCAGATGGCCTCGTGATTCTAAGCTGGAGGTAGGTGGGTAAAATCAGTAAACGTTAAATGACGTCATTCTTAACAAAAATTACAATACCCAAGCATAGTTGCAATTAACGTACTGCGAAAATGCGCGGTTATGTTTTCAATCAATATCCTCACTATTTTAAAACTCAATGAATTCGACCAATAAAGCAACTTGTTCAGTCCAGAAGCTTATCAAATAATTGTCCTTTTGTCATTTGCTGTAATTTTACTCGAATTGATGTACAATGCACTTCAAGGGAAAAGGGGTAGGTAGTCCATTTATAACCTTTTTTAACCCACAGATTCGTTCGATCGCCCATAGTCAATCATTCATTGATGTTTGGTCCTGTGTTATCTTTAATTCATTTTCAATCTCTTTTATTTCATTGTAACGAAAATGAAATTTACAAAAAAATCAATATTTTGGATAAAATTGTGATTGACAATATTTTCAAAGTTATGTGCATCAAGCTCAGCGATTAAAAGCAATTCCACCCAATGTTGAAATTATTCATCGATTTCTGATATATTTGTTGTTGACAATGGATCAAACCTATTGTTCAGTAGTTTTTGGCATCAGGTACTCGTTAAAAGTTTTATTCTTCGTTAGCAACAAGTGACTACATTACCTTTGGCTCTGCTGAAGTGTTAGTTTGGTCGATTTGTATCCCCTTTCTGCACAGAGTGTTCATTCGAATAAAATTCACGGAAGTTAACAAGAAATTAGATATCCCATTCGAAGCCCGAGTTTAGTACCGTTGACACAAGTAACCTTGACTTATGTCTAATCTGATCTGGTTGGCAAGCCATAATCGTAAATTGTTCTCCCCCAAGTGCCATTCTAGCAGGGCTGTGAAAATCTTTTGGCTCTCAGAACTCATAGATGTTCTTGGTGTGAAAAGTGATGCTATATGGGTGTGGATAAGGATGAGGAGCTACCCGAATCGACGACGTTGTGGCAAGTTCTAGGCGAGTATTTTCTATTCAAATTTTATTCACAAGAGAATTTCCCTTCTGTCGCGGTAATTGAAAACGTCAAGTGTATCGACTCTGTACATTGTTTGTATAGAAAAGGCATTCCCGCGAGAAAATTGGCTTCTATCATAACGCGAAATCGATAAAACTGATTCTCATCTACGACAAAGAAACACTTTATTCCCCGGATATTTCGGTTCGTGTTATCGATATTGCAATGAACGAACGCATTAAAGATATGAGCAGTGAAATTAGATTACGGAATTCATTAATAGCAGAAAAAGTGTCGTTATTACGACAAGAAGACGCCTTCAATCGATGACCGTAATTTCGCTGATATCTGAACCTCCGTAGAGGTGTTTGAAACTTTCTTAGAATTTAGGTTTATAGGAAATAATATTTTCCATTAATGGGATAAAAACAAATTTTATCATGGGAAATATTAAGGGAAATTTATATTTGCAATGATGATGGTTCTTGCAGAGTTTTAATGAGCAGTTTCGGATTTGTTTGGCTATGGAAAGAGGTTCTTAAGGTAACAAATACCCTACCGTGTAAATTACTGTAGTTCAAGTAGTTTTTGTTTCAATAAGATTATGACAGTTACAGTATCATGTGGTCCTCAATAATGGGGGCCTCGGTAGCCTAGGGAGTAAGGCGTCTGGCTACTATCCCAGAGGTCCCGGGTTCGAATCCCGACCAGCCCCACGGTCCTTCGCCTTTTCCACTTTCCCACCTACATAACTTTCCTTCTTTCTTCTTCCCTTCCTGATTCCTTCTGTCATAGCCTTCCTTAGCCCTTCCCCGCTTCACCAAAGCGCATGTCATCGGTTGGTTGATGCGATTCAACTCGTTTCAGGAGGCATAACACTCCAGCGAGTTGTTTCTCGATGCCCCGATGACAAAGTCGCCAGTAATGGTTGGGGAGTAGGTGGACTGCAAAATATCGCTGGTAGGTTGTGACAGTTCCTTTCTTCCCCGACTAGAGCTGCTGTTCGACATTGCACTCTATATGAAGAAAATAGATTGTCGACACAGTATAAAGGGCGTTTCCTGTGACTCTAGTCTTTCACATAAAAAAAAAAAAAAAAAAAAAAATCAATCCCTGCGTCCACATTGTGAGAACTTGGCAACGTATATTTATTACGGTTTGCTCCTGTTAGACCTATTATCTGAAGGTATAGCTGGACCGCCATTTCATTGAGCTATAATACAATGAACTATCGATGTAGGCTACCCGTTAGTATCTCGACTACAGAAACTGAAACACAGCTTCGGAATCGGACGGACAACATGGCAAAGACTTTTGGAATACGAAACATTGAAAGAATCATAGATCGAAGAAGAATTGAAGACCTACAAAGTGATGATATTTGGAATATGTGAAAAGAGATGGCCGCACTCTGGCGAAATGGGCGCAACGAACAATAACAAGCACATATGTACATATAATCGGGTTTCTGCAAGTCAATGTTACCGTAAGATGAATTTCAAAAGTAGTAAAATCTACTACCTTTTTGAAAAACGGGGTAGAAAAATTTTTAACTTCCCAGTATAGGAAGTTATTGTAATCGGTCCGAAAATCGAAATCGAAAATTTCAACGTATTTTCATCTTTCAAGGTCCCAGGAGCATTTTAAGCAAAAAAATTGGAAGGAAGTATGTGTGTGTGTGTGTGTGTGTGCGTACGGATGTGGTCATTTTTTCCTGCACGATATCGCGCGAACCAAAACTGATATCGACTTCGTTGAGAAGTTGTTCGAAGCGTATTAACCGAAATATGATCTGAAAAGATTTTCATAAAATTCGGTCGAGCCATTTTTTTGTTTAAGCAGCGTAAGTGATTTTTGTACCTGCATGATATCGCCCGAACCACGAATATTAGAATATTAGCGACAATATAATCTGAAAAGATTTTTATAATATTCGGTCGAGCGGTTTTTTGGTTTAAATGACATAAGTGATTTTGGTACCTGCACGATATCGCGCGAACTATAAAATATATCGACTTAGTTGACGATGCCGTTCGAAGAGTATTAACCAAAATATGATCTGAAAAGATTTTCATATCGGTCGAACCGTTTTTTTTGTTTAAACGACGTTTATGATTTTTGTACCTGCACGATACCGCGCGAACTAAAAACTATATCGACTTTATTGAGGTGCCGAAAAAAAAAAAATTTTAAAAACCGACTTCAGAAAAAAACCCGCGATGCACAAAAAAGGATGAAATAATTGTTTGTAATTCTTAACAACATCAATCCAATAAGAATGGATCTAGAAAGAAGAATCACTTTTGAAGACGGTGCTAACACATGTGGTGATATATTAAGGGCATAAGCCTAACAAAGAAATGTAAACAATTGCCGAGCAAGAGTTAGTGCAATCAAAGTCAACTACTACCTGGCACCGTCTTCAAAAGTGATTCTTCTTTCTAGATCCATTCTTATTGGATTGATGTTGTTAAGAATTACAAACAATTATTTCATCCTTTTTTGTGCATCGCGGGTTTTTTTCTGAAGTCGGTTTTTAAAATTTTTTTTTATTTCATGCTTTTTAGTCCATTCATTTTTTAATATTGGCTGTCATTACAAGGAGCCTACGTTTTTACGACGTCGCATAGCGAAGTGTATTCTACTTGTCACACCTTTTCATTTGATACCCATGTCTGGGGTCGGGGAGCGCAATTGCAAAATTTGATTGCAGATTGTATTGTCATGCGAACTATACGTATGTGCAAAATTTGCAGTTGATCGGTTATATGGAACTGGGTCAAAATCAAGTTGCAAGATTTGTTTACACTATACACACATACAGATCAAGATAATATAAGGCATATAAAAAGTTAAGTTGCCATTGATATCGGGGAAATTAAATGTAAACAATAAACTTCTTTGATTCTTCATCCACGTCATGGTATATTTATTTATTCAATATAAACAATAGTTTTTTGAGCTGCAAATTTCGCCATAATTTCGTTTTTATCGGCTTTTGTTCTGGAAGCAAATTTACAGACGCATTCACGTCGAAAACTTGTTTAATATGGAACAAAATTCCCCGAAGGAAATTAAAAAATAATTATTTTGTCGATATATAGAAAAAAAAAGCACCGCGAGCCCTTGGGATCGAACTCGCACCCCACAGATCCCACAGACAAGAATACTTCTCTAGCCCTTTGCGCTATGTCAAGTACTATCGGCCGTTGACCAATATGTTAATAAATCATTTCAGAAAAAAGAAAAGGAGAAAAAGAAAAAAACCGGCTGCCCCAACCGGAATCGAACCTGCATCGCTGAATCGAGGATCCAACGTTCTACCCACTCCGCCATCGGCCTGCTGCCAGATTCACAACAATAAAGTAATTTGTTCGGTGCCCATGAAATGTTTAGGTTGAACTTTAACAGGTTGAATTTTAACAGTTTTTTCTGCCTAACTTCGAACTCCGTTATCAGAATTTAGAAAAAATTTAACGGGACCACCGTGGGAAGCTCCCCCTTCAAATGAACCAAAAAAAAAAGCAAAAAAGTTATTGGGTTACAAAGTTATGCGTGAACAGGACCACAAAATACCTACACGTCGAATTGAGTAACCTCCTCTTTTTTTGAAGTCGGTTAAAAAGAATATTAACGAAGAAATGCTCAGAAAAAAATTTCATAATATTCGGTCGGGCCTTTTTTGTTTAAATAGAAAAACTTCGGCTAATTGTCAGAAAGACCTTAAATTGACAAGTTTTGCTAATATCTAATAAACTCGATGGAATGAGACCCGTTCTAAACGAAGTGATCTTTTTTGGGTTCTGCACAGAGATAGCCTTCGAACAAAACATCACTTGTCAAAATCCGACAGCTTTTCAAAATCATGGAAAAATTTCGTTACCCTTTACAAACAGCGCGAATTTTTCAAACCTTGGATTAGCACTTTTTGACGGGGAATTGTTTTCTACGCGTGATACAGTTTCAGGAAATTGCGGTTGATCCCGGGATTTCCTGTAGTTACCGCAAAATTTGTTCTTTTTGGTCAAGTCTGACAAGTAGTTAACAGTTACAGTTTTGCTGATATCTCCGGAAAGCTTTGGAATTTCCAAATGAAGTCATTCGTTTCTCAGTTTGTCAACGGCGCTTCACCACGCTCAATACGAATTTGAACACCCGTTTTAGTGCAGCGAACGAAATACGGAGGAAATGTTTGTTTGCTAACGTTCAGGAAAAACAAAATCTCTAGGAAAATCTTGTGGATTTACTACTATTATAGTTATTTGAACTAGCTTCTCTCGGGATTGCTTTATCATCAGTTCTGATACTAGCCAATTTTCCACCAGTGCTAAACGTATAACAATTTTGTAAGAAGTCAGTTTATTCTATCTTCGTTCATCATACTGGGAAGTTAATCGTGTGGACCGAAGGGGTCAAACCCACATCCCAACTAGTTTTAATTTTAAAATACCCCAATGTCATTACGAAAATTTACGCATATAGCTTAAATAGCTATATGGGTAACTTCATACCGCCTCAGAATTGATAAATATTCTGTTAACTATTTAGCTGGGTTGCAATCGAGTCGATTCCATTTTATTGAAGCACATATGCAACATTTTTTGTTTTGTTGTCAGGTGCGAGAACGAACAAAGCGAATGGTTTGCTGACACGTGAACATTCTACGCACAATTCACCGTGAGAAAAATATTCATTTTCTAGATTCAGGCCATAAATACTCTAGGATTCACCTTGTGATTTGTTGATCGTCATGGTGAATGCAAGACAAATCGACAATTGAATTGCAAAAATTCAGCGGAAATGAAATCAATCCGTTCGATTCATCGACAGGAACACGACCATTCCCATTGCTTAAAAAAAACTTCGGCAGATGGATCGTTCAGCAAGACAACTCGCATGTTTGTTCTCAACTGTCGTGTCTTCATACAGCCCCACAGAGTCGATGATTTGAGGTAAGCGTTTATTTTATCGGCAGCGGTGGATCTTGGAATGACTGATAGTGTTTGGCGGAAATCGCCAGGCAGTAGAATAATTGCACCTGCAAAACAACTTGAGTCATTGCGCAGACCTTTCATAGTTTGGTTGAGTGCTTCCAATGCGCGTTTGTGCGCCATTGTCCATTCACCCCAGTTGATGATTTTACTTGCTAACCAAAACTTTGGCCATTGCTTAGTGCTTCGCCGTGTTACATATCGGATTTTCAGTCTTTTGAATAATTAACTGTAATTTCAACATCCGCATCCTTCTAGCAAAGCGGCCGTTATCCCAGAAGAAGCAACTGCTACAGCAATTTCGTATCTCGCTCTAACAGTGGCCAAAATCAATGATCATAATCAATTGCCTTCATTATCGTATCGTACACTTCCTTCTGTTGGGTGTTAAAAAGTGGTACATTCGCTTGAACCGATTGGTTCAATGCATCACGTTTACGTTGCAATTCTTGATTGAGAGCGTCGATCATTTGACGATATGGCGTTGATATTCCTAACTTGACTAACAAACTGTCACACATGAGGTAACACATGTCTTCGATCAAAAGCAAAGCCTGGATATGTATCTTGTGATTCACCTTGAGAACGGGATTCCCTGGACTGAACCGAATTCCGAATGTTTTCTGACATTTCATCCGTGCACTTGTTCCACAATTCACATGGATTCGAATTAATGATAGCAATGTGCGTATCTGACATGGAGATGCAGAAACAATGTCTTAAGCGATTATTATGTCCCAATGAGTATCGTTTTCAACCAAACTGAGCTGATGCAGCACGTAATGTTGGA
This sequence comes from Thereva unica, assembly GCA_949987705.1. Classification (NCBI taxonomy): domain Eukaryota; kingdom Metazoa; phylum Arthropoda; class Insecta; order Diptera; family Therevidae; genus Thereva; species Thereva unica. The sequence continues at coordinate 55,350 of CATLJY010000622.1, forward strand.
AACATCTCACCATTGATAGTTTGAAGTGATTCAGCAACAACCGCAAATAGAAGCATTCGTTATTCTTCGGATGAACTCTGCAAATGCGACCAAGAGCATCAGTAAAATGCATCGCCTTGCTTCCGAAGTTGAAATTTCTTAGATAAAGCGTTCCATGTGTAAGGACATGGCATCTGCAAACGGATCGCTTTGGCAAATCGAAAAGAAACTGGCCAAAGTTCCCCCTGGAGGTGTTTCAGCACGTTGAGCAACGTTCGATGCGTTGAAATAAACTTGTTGATCATTCTCAAGATGAACCGCGAAATGTGCAACAGTGGGATAACGCTCATAAATGGGAATGATATCTAATATACCCCAAATCGCCTCATTGCAATTCACATATCGTAATATCACCAAAAAAGCCGTTCTATACTAAATGTATGAAAAAATTAATTTTCTTCATAAATATTTTTTCTTGAATATCCGATGTTTTAGTAGTTATTCTCCTATTCGGGGCGAAGACAAATCCAACAAATCAAAAATCATAAAAATCGGTCCAGCCGTTCTTGAGTTATAAATGGTGTAACTAGCCCGACTTTGTTTTATATAAATGTAGGTGAGGACATTTACTGTAGTTTTTTATTCTAAGACTGCCATCAATTTAGCCATAAATAAAGAAAATAGAATTATCAAAAAAAGGTAGTAGAATGATAACTTGATGTAGTAGTGTAGTATATAATCATTTTTTTCTAAAAAGGTAGTAAAACTACTACATATGTAGTAGAACGGTAACGCTGCTGCAAGTTGAGTAGGCATTATAATACATCGGAATGTAGCTAACAGTATGATATGTTGGAAATATCGAACCAAGAGAAGAGCCTAAAGAGTCCTTCAAATGACAATTAAATGAGGCGGTCTACTCATTGTTTTTATCTTTTGTGTGTGAAAGTTATAGTACTAATGCTTGGCGACTTCAACGCAAAAGTAGCTTTTGATAGGGGAAGTATAGCAACTGGTCGTCATAGCCTGAGCGCATCAACTAACAATAATGGAGAGAATCTAATAGAACTGTGTGAAGAATATAACCTGATCATTGGTAGAACATTATTTCCTCATAAAGGTATACACAATCAAATAGAGCATATTGGAAGTGGAAGCAGTCATTTCTTGATGTGAGAACGAGAAGAGGAGCGGATATTGATAGAGATCACACACTTGTTATAGGAGATATAAGGTTGAAACCTGTTGCATATAGCTGGCAGTGGACTGCAATAACGAAAAAGTTGGACATATCTAAACTGGATGAAGAAAGAACAAAAAGTGAATTTGTATCAATAATAAAGAGGGAATCGACTCCCGCACCATTTTTGCGGGATCAGTAATACGGGACTAGGCATGCGGGAAACGCGGGATTAGGTCAGTAGAATCAACTGTTATAAGAACCGGGACTTAATAGATAAGTACTAACAATATTGCAAAGTATTAATAAAAATAGATTTAGGCCCTGCGAATACGAGTTCAGTTGGAATTTTCTAAAATCGGTAGCTTAAAACTCTGCTGTAATTGAGAGTAATTTCGAAATTAAAACTAAGAAAACTCCAGCGTAGTTCAGAATTGGCCTGAATACCTTGTTTGACGATGGCTTGTTATTTCATATAAGGAATTCTATTATAATTAATTTTTAATGCAATCCCTCAAATCAAATTGTTTAACTCGATCTCTGCGGGGTGAGGGACATCTTCCCCCAAGAGCTCTATGATTTATTAAAAAAAAGGTGAAAGCAATTGAATTTTATTTTTAATTTATAGTTGTGTCGTGTGTCTAGTTAGTTTAAAATATGAAAATAATATCTGTAGTCCATAGTCCAGGAGAGATAGCGGAAAAGTATTAAAAGTTGAAATAAACCTACCCTGCGATTTCTTAACACTATAATTAGGAGACAAATGGTATGAATGCAATGAATGTGTTTTGGATAAAATTTTTCCAGGGAAACAGTTGGAAAAAAGTGAATAATAGCAGCGAAAACACCCTTTTCACGCTTTGTGCCGCGATCACCTAATTGTCACCCCTTAAAAAATCACCTTTTTTATAATTCTAACTTTATTGAAATTTCTAACTTTGTTTTATACAATTAATTTCTCATACAATTCAACTTTAAAATTTCATATAATTCATATAATATAATTGATGGTTTTCTAATTATTTAATTTATTTATTCAACAAAAACTTAACTTATATGGATATTGCCAAAAAAATTGCCTTGAAGATATTAGGTGCGTTTTATCGTTGTCTGGGATGCTTTCCTTGGCTGGATCAGATGTACTGGGTTACGAGATTCACAATTTCTCTGAGTAGATGGCGCGGACTTTGTAGAAAAATGATGGTTTCGGCCTTGATTGCTGCTTAATTCCACCCTGCTTGGTTGATTTGGATGTTTTCTATCTTTCTAGTGCTGGTTTACGTGTTGCTGGATATAACTATGATTTGATTAGCGTAAGGGGGTTATATTGGGATGCTGTCCTCAATTATACAGCTTACGATGTTGACGGTACAATACTCCGTCAACTGATTTGGATTGGAAATTATAGAATTTTAGATTATCAGGCTCAATTCTCCTGATTGGGTGAGATCAACTATAAGTTTTCCTAGGCTCAGTTCTCCTGGGAAAGATCGAAGTGATCTGAGTCTTTTCGTCCAAGTGCTGCGATATTTATTGTGAGCATGGCCATGGGCAATTTTGGAAGGCAATTTGGTGGGGCATTGGAATTGGAATTGGATCCACTTCTTTGTGTGCGTGCCCCTTCTTGTATTCAGATCAGCTGTCTTGTTTTGACATATTTGCTGATGGCGCATTGAAAAACAGGTAAGGGAATATTAATTTATTTTTGGGGTTTAAAATTAATGTATTTTTTATGTAATTTAGGAGTTTTGAGGTGGGCGGACCCATTGACCATGTATCGGATCCCATGTATTGTTTGGTGTTACCAGGTAAGTAATTTATGTTGTATATTTATGTTTTTATAATTTTGTTTATCTTTTAGATATCGTTCGGAATTGAAGACTCGGGATTGAAGACTTGTCTGCCGGTTCTGGGTTAAGATTTATTTAATAATAATTTTTTTTCTTTGTGGTTTTTTTTGTTTATTTTCAGGTGTCGCCGCAACACGCCTTTACGTCCGAAAAAAAAATTTATTTGGAAAACAAAAATACTACATAATAGTGCTTAAAAGGACGAAATATGTATATGAGTTTTGGACAATTGAAATCGGTCAACAGGTTTTTGCAAAAATTTAAAAATCCTCGAAAAATTGCCATTTTTTGACATTAATTATAGGGAGTGCAATTATCGTAGAACCTTGTGTCAGGGATTAAATTTAATAACTATTTAATAACTTTTCGAGTAAAACTCAAAAACGTAAAAACACCTGTTTCACGAAAAAAGGTTGAGCAAGGCCAAAGATACAGGACAAGGTTGAAAAAACACAGGTTTGGTAGAAAAAACTGACTTTCTGAGTCTTTGGGGGCCATTTTGAGCAAGGTAAGCATTTTAAATCGGCTTTCCTACTTAAGCTCTCGAACGTTGATCCAGAGGTATCCATGGACCAAGAGGAATGTTTTTAAAAGAACGCAAAAAGTCCAAATTTCAAGGAAGCTGTTCAATATATCGCAACAGAAGCAACACCATTTTTTCAGCTAGCAAGAAGCAATATTTGTACCAAATAACAAATATGTAAGTGGCGCTAAACAAAACCTATTAGCAAAGTAAAAAACGGGATTTTCGACAGTTTTCCCATTTTTCTGTATGTTTTGTGCCCTAACCTATAACTCAATACATGTACAACAATTGAAAGATAATTTGAATAGCTACAACTAATGTATATAATTTGATTTTTTTCGATCTGAGGTCACGTTTTTCTTTTATTCGCTAAAAAGCGTTTTTTACACTTTCCGGGATTTTTTAGGTTAGGTACGCCATTCCAAATTCAAAAATAGAAAACGATATCTTTCTTAGATTTTTTTCCTATGTGACCATATTTTTTGTTTCCTGTTGGCAATTATTAGATGGATTTTTGTTGATTGATTGGACTACTATGCTTGTCGAGCTAATTCGATAAGAAGAGGTTAAAAAATTAGTAAAATTACATTGTTTATTTATCAAAGATTATTATTTCACCTTTGAACAGGGGCGGCGTTTTCATAGGTGCGAATGGTGCACTTGCACCGGGCGCAATTTTTCGGGGCGCAATTTCAGAAATTAAGATTTAAAAATAATTAAAACTTTGGGGAAAAAATATAAAATTGAAAACTATTCCCACCAAATTTGTCCAATTTTTGTCCCTGTACTTTGTCATGCAAGAAAAAACGGGGAAATTTCGCTTCTCCTCGTGCAGTTTCCAGAGATATTTTACCTTCGTGATTCGAGAAATCGGAAAAAAATCTTCCAAGTGAAAGGAAAATCTCTCATTTATTTGAAGCACTTTTTGAAAATTCTTTAAAAAGCACCATATCCACAAGGGAAAAATTGTTCCGATGGCTCTGAATTATGTATTGCTGTTTACCGTGATTGATATAAATCTGAGGGCGCTGTTGCTGCACTTTTAAATTCTGTTTAAAAGATTGTTAAAAGAGGTAAATGAAAGAAATGAGAAGAGCAAAACTCCTTGTGGCGAGAAATCTTCTTGAATTGCTCTTTTTTTTGTTTGCTCCTTTAAACCCACGGCTTCAACGGCCTCAGTTCAATAAAGTTCAATTCAATCTGCATAAATGGCTTCGCCGGCTGGCATGTTCAGTTCATGCTTGAAATTGTTGTTGTGTTTTCGCCAGAAGTTAGAAATGCAAAAAGCTCAGTTTCTTTTGAGCAATTTTCAATCCCAATTTCAAGTTCTTTTGGGCGAATTCAGGCTTTATTTTTCCTGAGTTTAATATGTGAAACTGCATCAGGCAAAAGGCAAAAAGTGAAGTTTAGTACACTAATTTGCTCGAACTTGAGCAGTTTGGCTGGTGGTGAGTTTCACACGGGCAACCAACAAGAATTGGCTGTAATCGTCAATACTCTTTTGAAATTCGATGAATAGTCGCATGGGTTTTCACAAGAGCCAACTAACTTTTCCAACAAACTATACGTTAGAATGCTTTAGCTTGTCGCTGTTGCTTTTAATATTAATTATTCCTTCTGCCATTCTGCCAAAGGGGGCAAAAATCAACAATAACTATACAGCTGTCAAAAAGTTGATTCAAAAATTCCGTGAAAGAATTCTGCCCGCCTCATCGTCCTCGCCTACTGTCTGCTCCGCAAACGATGTTTCAGCAAAATTTTGGTGGTTGGATGTTGACCCATGTAAAACTTCCTATTTATGTAATCTTTTTTTTATCTTATACGCATTATTATGCTGCAATCTTAAATTTTGCGCAAACTATGGAAAATATTTCACCCATTAGCTAGTGTTTGGATTTTTTCCATTGTCCTTCACTGCGTTCACAAATGAACAGGTTATGGGGCGCAATATGGCAAATTGCACCGGGCGCAAAAAACCCAAGCGCCGGCCCTGCCTTTGAAATAATGCTGCGCCTACGAGAACTAATCTCTTTAAAGTCAGGAGACCTTCTGGATCATTTATCAATTCGACTCATGCAACGAAGACTATAGTAACTCATTTTTGGGGGTTTTTGAGTTACCATTGTGCATGGCATATATTTGGTGAAGTATAGTATCTCGAGATAATATAGTATTCGTTGTATTTTATGGCCAAAAATGACTTACTATATTTTATGCTAGTATTTCTGGTTGCCTAACCCTTTCCTTTCGACATACTATACTTTTCCAGGTCAAAAAAACCCCCAAAAATGAGTTGCTATAGTCTTCGTTGCATGAGTCGAATTATCAAAGGAGTTAAATTTTTGACCGATACCATTTCGGCCACTCTTGACTTCGAAGTTTGCGACGATTTTTCTAAGTAGGTCAGAATGGCAACAGGGCAGGCTGCTATTTAGAGAAAGCACGGCCTTTTGGTATATGGATGGTTTGAAACCCGATAATGGGGTACGACAGAGCGTATATGGCCCAAGGAACCAAATATAACTCTGGGTACTACCCCCACTGTTTTTCAGACTGAATTATTCGCCATCCAGATGGGTCCAAAGACTTGTATTAATAGAGCTTCAAAAAGCTCTAACATTGTTACTTTCTCGGACAGTCAAGCTGCCCTGTTGGCCATTGAATCTCAAAGGGTGTCATCAAAGACTGTTTCAGATTGTTTCCTATCTCTGAAATCCCTCAGTAGGAACAACAAATGTAACGCTGATGTGGATTCTGGTTATATTTGTAGCCTGGTTTCACGGCCATCAAGCTTAGGGTCGATCAGCTGTCATAGCTGGACAAGGACCCAGGGTGCTCTTCAATCTAAAATATTGATATTACATCGGGTGATCTCGATAAGAACTTCATCCAGCGGTCGCGACGCGTCGGTCAGAAAGCTCATTCCATATTCCAATTCGTTGCTTTATGTGTTTTTCATCCGGTTCTGAACACTGACATATAATAATGGACTGCTCATCAGCAATTATTCCCATACAAACCAATGGCACCAAAAAGGTATAGTCGACTCGCTTATCCATAAGCCCCCAAACTGACAGAAGCACTCAGAAGTAAACTAAAAAAAAGCTAAAACAGGCGTTAAGAACTTAAATCAGATACACATAAAATTTGCAAATTAATGAAAAAAGGCATTTTAAAGGGTGAAAAAGTGAAAATAGTGTTTATTAATTTTTTAAACAAAATATTTGTGTTGTTTTAATGTTTTAAGTACGTATTTAAAAAAATGTAAATTTCAAAAGTGATTCCGGCGTTTACATGGAGTGAAAAAAGGTTTGTAGCCTATGGAACAAATTGGTGCCATGAAAAATTCCTCATGAGCAGTCCATTCTATATGTCAGTGGTTCTGAAGCATTGTTTGCCTCAACTTACCAGAAGTGTTTTTGTGGAAGGAAGTAGGTTGATAACCCTCTGCCCAACGGACTTCAAACTCCGAATCTCGTTAGCTCCTTCCGAAGAAGTATCCCAGGGCGCACCGCTGATAGGATTTTCTAACAATGGAACTAGGTGTTTATCTCTAGTGACTCTTCTCGGGTTTTCACTTACTGTTAATCCAAGAATATTATCAATAAATAATAATTATGAATAACACTGTGAATTGATCTATGTTTCAAATTTTAATTTATAATTTCTAAAGGTTAATTTCAAACCTTGTTTCTACGGTTGATTGTGTGATCTTCAGTTACTTCCTTCTTTTATCTTTAATCAAATCAGAACTCACCACAAATTTTGGGCTTTCTCTAAGGGCACGTACAACACAGCTTAAAAATGCAAACTACAATGAATCCCCAGAAAACACCCTATTGTAGATAAAACAGCATTAAGCAGGTACTTCCCATGCCGCCTTGCGTGTACAATAAAGGACACCATTGGGGATCAATATTAATTGTAAAAGGCCAAATCAATTGATCCGCGGTGGTAGGTGGGGATGCTTTCAATAACACGATATAAGCTCGGCGAAGTAGAACTAACAGAAATTTAGAGCTTTCGTCTTGTGTCTGAAGTAAACCGGGATTAATTAATCCCAGACAAGGATACCCAGCATGGCATACATCTTGTATAGAAACAGCTGTGCAGCCGTAGTCGGCTGTAACCAGTAGATTAGGAATAAAAAGGTCAACGGGACACTGGCGCTGGAAAGGCAATGAATAACGAACTCCGAACGTGGAACGTGGAACGAAATAAAAATGAGCACGTTCCCCAAGAACGGGGCGCTAGACATAATTTAATTAAAAATTATTTACTCCTGGCCTTGCTCCATTTAACGGCCCAGGACTTAACTCGTGGAGCAACACCCTCAGTGTAAATTTATCGACAAATAAAGTGGATGAAATAATTGTGTACAGGAACAGAAGGACCCGCGGCACACTGCATTCCGCGCGCTGCTGTAGGAACACGGAGTGAATTATTAGAAGTGATTGATTGCACAGTGGAGCTAGCGGAGTCCTTCGAAGGATCCACCCAGTTCCGTAGTCTTCACTTTCTGCATTATGGGGGCTAATAAGATCCTGGGCAAACTGTTAGCCCGCACCCGAGTACACACCATTTAAAAGCCAAGAAATGACAAACATCCCATTAATGACGATAATCCCTTAGTTTTATCGAAAACACGTTTTTCTCGCTCGAATGTTTAGTTTCAGGATATATTTTCTACTGGAAACTCCACATTGCATTACAAGGAAAAAGGAGCAATGTCTGCTGGCTGGCGATAAGATTTTCGCCTTTTTATTTCTTTTGATTCATGAAAAGGGTGGGATGATAAAGTGCCACGTCATAAATCTTTTCTCGCAACTTTCTTTGGTGTAGTAGTTCGGTGCTATTTTGGGAATGGCCAGAGGGTAAACATCGGAAACAGGAAAATAATGACGCTGCAAACGCTGCATTAAAAACTAGAAGTTGATTACTTGAATTAAATTAAAATGAAAAGCTTTTAGCGTTGATAAAATCGCAAGGTTCATACGGAAGTTTTCGAGTCGTTAATAATAATGGAATTTATGTTTGGAGAATCTACGTTTCTTTTTGAAATAGTATTTTTACAGTTCATGTATTAGCGACAGCATCAATGACACTCAACTAGAAGTAGCGAGATTCAATTTAAAGGTGGTGTACTCTTCAGATAGAATACATTACTTTTACAGGTAGTCGAATTTAGAACGCTTTTAAATGTAATGAAATATTTCACTTCTTTTTTGAAGTGATAGTTTCTTTAGCCACGATAGGCACTTTTTGACCTGGGGAAAACAATAGAAACTCGCGTCGCGCGCACTTTTGTTGCGTACCCCTTTCTGGGAAATTGTTGCCACGTAGCTGGCTAAAGCATGGCCGAAAGCGATTAATTCCAGCAAAATATTTAAATGTTGCAGCCATTAGCTGACTGGAACATGGAAACTTTTGGTCGAGCTACAGAAACGGACAGCAACCTATAATTTTACGGTGTGCGAAGCAAAATAGCTACGGAGGGTGTGAGGGGCTGCGTTTCAATGTCGCAATTCATTTCATATTCTCGCACACCCAATGACATATAGGGTATATGTCAGTGCGCACTAGTGTGCGGGAATCTCAAAAACTTCCAAAATAAAAGATAAATCGTGTAGGTTTAAAGTCAAAAAAAGTTGGACATATCATGCAACCCCTCGCACCCTCCGCAGCTATTTTGCTTCGCACACCGTAGAATTTTACGCTGCTGTCAGTTGCTGGATCTCGACGAAAAGTTTCCATGCTCCAGCCAGGGGTCAGTTCACGCAATTCGACACTCGACGTCGACATCAACGCTTTATGAAAACGACATTAATTTCTACGACGTTGAATTTGGGTTCACGTAAGTCGACGTGTCGAATGTCGTTTTCCCAAAATAATTTCTCCTAAAGGTATGCAAAATCCAATGAAACCGCTGCACTTTTCACATTATCCACAATGGGGACAAGTTGCAAATAATACTAAAACTTCAATAATGTGAGTAATTAAATTAATCAATTAAACAAATTCATAATAATATTGGAAAATCTCAACTCTAAATTTATTTTTGTACATCAAACTCTTCTTGGAGTAGTTATAATTGTTATTTTTCAATGGTTTTTCTTTTTCTATTGCATTTTGCTCGTTCAGAAATGTAAAAAGTTTTGTGTAAAATTATTTCTGCTCTGCTCTAATTGGCACCACAACTCGTTTTTAATACAACAATAAATGAATTCGACGACAAATCTGGCATCGAGAAGATTAACGACACTTTTAAAACGACAAACATAAAACGTCGACTTGCGTGAACCCAAAACGACATTTAACCCGTCGTTTTCAGTCGACGTCGAATTGCGTGAACTGGCCCCCTACATATCTGCAGCATTTAAATATTTTGCTTAAATTCTATTTGGGTTCCATCGGGGTGAGCACTGGTCCTATATCCGTCCGCTGTGAGCACTTTGGTCTTCTGCGCATTGATTTTTAACCCGTAAGACTGAGCGATGGGGAAATGTCGTATAAGTTGTCCATTGTTTCGGCATCCGTGTTTTGTCGGCGAACATTAAGTCGGTTACGGAGTTGTCGTCGTATCGAACTCCGCGTCAGCCATCGAATGCTTCACGCATAATTGCGTCGATCACAACGTTGAAGAAGTGGCGAAACAACGTGTCCCTGTCGGACACCCGGTTTGAATTGGGAGCTACTCGCATAAGTCGTTTCGAATATGAACGCTGCTGGTTGAGCCATCGTACTACGCTTGGAGAAGTTGGATGATATTCAATGGCACGTGTTCGGATTCCAAAGCTCTCCACACGCTGTTTCAATCGATACAATCGGAAGCGGATTTGCAATCGATGATCGTTTGCCGCAACGAATCCTTTCTTCCATTAGCTGATGGAATGCGATCAATACATCCTCGATGTGGTCTAAATCCCGCTTGTTATTTCCGGCTCGATTGTTCTCTATATTTCTGGAGCCTTGATTGTATGATTTTCGTACATATATACTTTGCCGACGGTGGAAAGCATTCCCGACTGTTGCTTTTCTTCAAAATTGGAACAACGATCGCTTTCTTGGAATGAGATCCGAAGGTCATATGTGTGTTATGAAAACATGAAGTCGTTGTGATAAGACATCACCTCCGGCTTTAATCGTCCCGGCGGTTACTTGGTCTATTCCCCGCCCTTTTCCATTTTTCAACGACTTTATTGCCGGCTTCACCTCGATAATTGTCGGTTCGGTATCGAGTAATTGATTCGTCGGCTGTTTGATAATCGGCGATTCGGGTGCTAGACCTTGTGGCGGAACGATCGTAAAAGTGTGAATGATTTTCGGCCACGTACTTTAATAATCACACTGATAAAAAAACATTCTTGGCTTAAGAACAAGCAAATAATGTTTTGGATATAACGAAAACAAAATTGTCTTCGGATAAGCAATACTCATAGTCTTGGTTTTATTGTCTTGGATGAAGACAAAAGTTGACTAGAAGTAAGAAAAAAAATTTCTTGGTTTGAGATACTCATTTTTTTAATTTAAGCCACTCTTAGTCAAAGAATATCCAATTCTTGAAGCAAGCAAATTAATTTTCTTGATGGCTGTTTTGAATAAGGACCCATAATTTTTCTATTGATCGTATGCCATATTAACTACAATATTTCCACGTAATAAAATAGTGGATTGCCTCAATAAATATTCTCGAATTAAAACTTCATCATGTCTTGTCTTCTTCTTTCTTTAAACTCCTTTAATCCCTCATGGGACATAGGGCGGAAACAGTTGCCCTCCAGCGGACTCTGTTTTGCGCGACAGCTCTTAGCTCCGACCAAGATCTCCCAGTTGTTGCGGCTTCTTCTAGTAGGGTTCTCCTCCACGTTGTTCTAGGTCTTCCTACTCGACGGGAACCTTGCGGATTCCAGTCAAGGGCCTGTTTGGCTAGATTTTTGTTTTCGCGTCGCAAGGTGTGGCCAACCCAATTCCATTTCCTTCGCCTGATTTGGTCGTCTATCCTTTCTTGGCCGGCACGGCGCCATAGTTCTTCGTTTGAAATTCTATCTTGCCAGCGGATTTTTAGGATACGACGAAGGCATCTGTTGATGAAGACTTGTAGGCGCCCTGTGATGAATTGGGTGACTTTCCATGTTTCGCAACCGTACAAAAGAACTGCCTTAACGTTGGAGTTGAACAGCCGCAATTTGGTGTTAGTTGAGATCTCCGTTGATCTCCATATGCGGGACAGACATGCATATGCGCCTCGTGCTTTATTTATTCTGGAACTGACGTCTTCTTCTGCCCCACCATTTTCGGTAATAATGCTACCGATCATGTCTTGAATCAATACAAATTTTGTTTTGAATAAAAAATATTTAGTTTGTTGAGTAAAAAATTAAAAAATCTTACTTCGAAAAAGACATATCTTGGTCGAAAAATATAAGTATTGAGCGAAGAAATACAATTGCTTGGCTCAAGAATTTCTAGTGTCTTACTATGAGACAGCATTCTCATGTTAAGACTGAAAAATGTTTCTCCTCAAGACAACGAAACGAAGACTATGGAATTGCTGGAATCAAGGCAATTTTTCTATCAGTGCAGTAATCGCAAGTAGAAACATTCAACATACGATAGATGACCGCTCGTTTCGTTGCTTCAGTGAAATACACGCGTTGACCTTTTCCAATGTAGCGCTAAGTGAACAACTGTGGGATGTCGTTCGTGTATTGTGAAAGAGAATAAACGCCACAGCGCTGCGTTAGAGTCGGCCCATTTGGTATTGGTAGACTTCGTCATTGGCATTTTCAGAACCAACTACAAATACTGCCATTTTATTTTGCCCTTCGTTACACATATTTGCACAGATGTTAAACTGATTTTGCAGAATGATAACTCGCGACGTTGCGGCATAACGAACTCGTTTCCAATCTCAAGCTTTCGACTCTGACGTTGAGCTGTCACTTTCACAACGTTTATCCGGCCATTATTGTCGTCGTCGAAAAACTCGATATCCATCAGATCTCGTTACTGTTTCAGCTATTAATGCCGTGGGTATCGTTTCGTACATTTTCCATCAACCATGCATGGTGATTTTGGATTCAACGCGCCACACGTTCCATGCACCATCTGCGTTCTGACAATCTCGTGCAGTTCTGGATCGCCGATTGGGTCGAGAATTTTAGCTGATATGATATCGTCTACTTCATCAGACCGCAATTTGCTCATTAGCCAAATCAGACTAACTGTGTGGAGTAGACCGCGTTTCTGCCACTCGACCGAATACATCTAACCCCTTGTAATTCCGAATACTTGATGCTTCACGATCATATCCATAAGAACCTTTTGCAAAGTATCAGAAATCTTATAAAAAAAGATAAATGAAATCGGTAAAATCGTTCTCAAGTTATGGACAATTGTTAGAGATCTCATCTGCAATGTCACTGAGCAAGGTTTTATTTGTTTACCCAGATACCAGCCTCTTCCCGTAGTGCAGAATCCTGGAGTTATACCTACAATTTCAGATTTGGAGGGTTTAATTAATTCTTATCCAATGTATACAAATCCCACATTTCGGCTTCTCCTTGTCATCTTTCCAAATAAAAATCTTGTTGATCAACTCTTAACCGATTGCTTAGAGAGCTTCAGGATATACTATGTTCAATATTTTTCCATAGGTTGCTACGATGTCAAGATTTTCCGATTTTCCAACTCTTGAAAAACCTACATACAGTTAATTGGAAAATCACACTTATTTGGCAAAATTCGTCAGTCATATTGGCCCCGCAATTTTGACTTTATATTTGCTACCTTAGAAAACCCCAGATACCCAGTCTCATTAGAATCGGAACAAAATTAACAGAATTCCTCCGCTATATCATCATTTTTCATTGCGCTCCTTTAATCCCTCATGGGACATAGAGCGGAAACAGTTGCCCTCCAGCGGACTCTGTTTTGCGCGACAGCTCTCAGCTCCGACCAAGATCTCCCAGTTGTTGCGGCTTCTGCTAGTAGGGTTCTCCTCCACATTGTTCTAGGTCTTCCTACTCGACGGGAACCTTGCGGATTCCAGTCAAGGGCCTGTTTGGCTAGATTTTTGTTTTCGCGTCGCAAGGTGTGGCCAACCCAATTCCATTTCCTTCGCCTGATTTGGTCGTCTATCCTTTCTTGGCCGGCACGGCGCCATAGTTCTTCGTTTGAAATTCTATCTTGCCAGCGGATTTTTAGGATACGACGAAGGCATCTGTTGATGAAGACTTGTAGGCGCCCTGTGATGAATTGGGTGACTTTCCATGTTTCGCAACCGTACAAAAGTACTGCCTTCACGTTGGAGTTGAACAGCCGCAATTTGATGTTAGTTGAGATCTCCGTTGATCTCCATCCGCTATATATATTTTCAAAATTTCATTATGATCGTTTGCACGGTGTAGGAGCTTATTGCGAACATAGGGGCATACAAACGTTATTTGTTCAGTTTTCTGAAATTATCCAATGTTCTGCGCAATTTTCTTAATTTCTCTTTCCGTAGAAATCTTCTACAAAGTATTAGAAAACTTAAAAAAGATGAATGAAATCAGTAAAGTGGTCCTCAAGTCATGGCGTGACTAAGAGAAACAGGGATTCATTTTAATGTGATGTGATAATGTGACTCCTTTGCAAAAGCTCGTTATAACTTTTCACGGCTAGTGTTAAACTGAGTTAATACGGTGTTACCAGGCAAAACAAACTACAAAACGCTGTGACACAAGAACGACACTAACGCCCCCAAACATCCAGTTTTTATGTTACATCATCATCATCTGTAGCACTACAGCCTATTATTGGCCTTGGCTTCCTCCAACATTTCTCTCCATGCCGTTCGGTTCCTGGCTAATGCCTTCCAGTTGCGTACGCCTAACTTTACTAAATCTTCCTCAACGGAATCCATGTATCGCTTTTTTGGTCGACCTGAATTTCGCTTTCCATCAGGAATTCGATTCAACGCTATTTTTGCGGGGTCGCTATCGTCAAGCCTTTGTACGTGTGCCACCCATCGCAATCTACTTAATTTTATACTTTTGACAATGTCGGGTCCCCGGTACAGTTGGTATAATTCGTGATTATGGCCTTTTTCATAATTGCATGGTTGCTTGCCTGCTTGCATGCATGCTTGCAAAAGAGCAACTGTCAGGTAAATCAGTTGCGCAATCTAGAAACTTTGCATTTTTGAATGAAAGCCATCAGCTGTCAAAAATATATGTCATATTTGACGTTTCAAGCATAAAGTTGTTTTTCCTTCATTTTCTGAGTTCTTTTACCGCAGAAAAATAAAACGAAAAAATGGATAGAGAAAATATGATTAATGTTAATGTCAGTTTGTTGATAGATAACTCGGCTTTATTAGATCCGGTCCGAAAATTTGTAACTTCACGGTGAAAACGAAGGATAAATTATGTGTCTTGTTTAGCTCGTTAATCTCTAGTTTCAAAGAAGTTTTATCCTTGGGGTGCTCCAACTCTCTTCTTCATTATTTTCGCCATAAAATACATAACATTAGTTTGAATAATGATTTAAATTAAAATAAAACACACCTAACAATATCGAAAAACTGAAAATCTTCTGCCAACATTTCACGTTTGACACTTTTCTTCTTCTTTAATCAGATAAACATGCGTACAAAAATAGTTGCAAGATTTGCGCAGACCTATCGAGCAGGTTGCAGTTTTGAACAGATGATGATTGCACATTTGCTTTTTTGAATACCATGCAAATGATCGATTTGCGCAACCATGCAATTATGAAAAGGGCCTATATCTCCTTCTCCATTCACCGTTTTCGCAGACACCGCCAAATATTGTATGTACGTAGAATTTTTCTTTCAAAAGTGCCTAGAAGAGTTTCATCAGCCACTTTCAAAGCCATGCCTCTGATCCAAACATCAGAACGGGCTTGATTAGCGTGGTATATAGTTTACACTTCATTCCTCTAGACAAAATGCGTGATGTAAGATGTTGTCGAAGTTCAAAATAGCATCTGTTAGCAACGTTTATTCTCCTTCTGATCTCCGTTGTCTCACCACTGTCAGCTTGCAATACGGTTCCAAGATACGTAAATTCTTTAACGGTTTCTATATTATATGCATCTATGGTGATATTTTGTCTTGGAGTTGCGTATCTTTTTGAAGTACAAAGATACTTAGTTTTTGCTTCGTTGATGAGAAATCCCATCTTTTTCGCAGCTGCTTCCAGTTTGATGAAGGTTTCTTTCACACTCGCAAACGACCTACCTATTAGAGCGACATCATCAGCATAAGCCATCGTTTGTGTTGACTTGTTAAAGATGGATCCCGTTGTTTCTACCCCAGCGTCTCTCACCACCTTCTCCAACACTATGTTAAATACATAGGAGGCATGACAGCGCCTCACCTTGTCTCAGGCCTCTCTGTGATGTGAAACTATCTGAGAGGTCTTGTTCAACTCGTACTCTGCATCGTACTACCTCGATAGTAGCTTTTGTTACTTCGATTAGGTGTTTTGGAAATCGGAAGCACTCCATAGCTTTAAATAACTCCTCACGCTTGACGCTGTCATATGCTTGCTTGAAGTCTATAAACAGTACGTGAATATTGATGTTGAACTCCCATGATTTTTCCAAAATTCTTCTTAGAGTGGAAATATGGTTTGTAGTAGACCTACCTGGTCGAAAGCCACATTGATAACTACCTATTATGCCTTCTGCGATGGATAGAAGTTTTTTGTATAAAATAGTGGACAGTACTTTATACGCTGAGTTGAGGAGGGTAATACCCCTATAGTTCTCACAAACGAGTTGATCTCATTTTTTATGCAGGGGGCATATCACACCTTCCGTCCATTCAAGTGGGATCTTTTTCTGACGCCAGATCGATTCTATAAGTTTATGTAATCCATTCCTTAATTCTTGGCCCCCATATTACCACATCTCAATTGCTATGCTATCTTTTCCTGGGGCTTTATTGTTTTTGAGATTCGTCATAGCTTCTTGTACGTCGTCCATTGTAGGGACATCACTTTCATTAGCAGCACCAGTATCACTATCATTATTGGTTGGTGCGTTCCTATTTGTTTGATTCACATCACTTTCACTCTCATTTTCGTCGCCTCTATTCAGTAGCTCATTAAAATACTCCCCCCATCTTTCTAAAACCTCTTGTTTTTGGCTCAGGATATTACCGTTTTTGTCCTTACACATCGGTACTCTGGGTTTAAACTCTTTACGTTGCTTGTTCACTTTCTGATATAACTTTCTCACTTCGTTATTATTCCCGAGTTCGTTTATCTCTACAAATTGTTCCTCCAGCCACGTCTTCTTTTTTCTTTTGTGCGTACGTTTTTCTAGTCGTCGTTTTTCCTTATAGGTCGCTACGGAATTTCTAGTTCTATATCTTTGCAGCATATTAGTATATGCTTCATTCTTATCTTTCGTTACTCTAATCTGAAATGATGCGACTAGGCAAAAGGGACGGGAACGGCATGCGGGGATTCTACTGCGCATGGAAAACGCGACTTTCTCGGCATCAACTGTTTTGGCGCGACCCATAATAAGTTTTTATGTTACAGTAATGATTTTTTTTGCAGTCGAAAGCTCTTAGAAAGTACATTCTACGAATAGTAGGTAATATCTCGAAATGGGGCATTTTTGAGTTATGACGTTGTTTTATTTAATGAGCGATATACATATATAGCTATCTACCGCTGAATGCAGTTTTCGACAATAAAAGTTATACTACCTGAATGAAAAAAAATAGAGTTCATCTTTCGAACTATTAGAAAAATTCCATTACTATTGGTTCAGCTTTATGAAGTATCAATATTTATCGTTCAAAATAACTAATCTATCGAAACTATCTTCCCTAGGAATAAGACAGCGAAAAATCAATTGTACCCTTTTTTGTGTAAGGGATGAATCTTAGAATTCGATTTCACCCATCTGGTGATAGTGGTTTATAGATCGGTTTATTTCTGTGGCAAGTTTATTTTGTCAATATAATTTCAGTTTATCCTTACCCTATTATTTGGGATTTTATAAAAAAGGATTTCGTCCAGGCAGGCATCCAATTAAATTCTGTGTAAATTAGGTATACTAACTTGATTCAAGATTGTGCTCTTATCGAATTAAATTCTGAAAATTTCGAAATCATTTAAAGCTTAAATCGATTTAGTTTAGCAAAGTTTGTGCGAATATTTGTTTATTTAAGACTCTTTATTTTCGTTCTTATTGCCACCCTCAATATGGCAACTTTATCTTCAATTTTAAACTAATCGTAATCGAACTTGTGCTACAATTTGGCTGTGACAAGTTTTAGATGTCGTTTTAAAGTTTTCCTAATGCACAAAGCATTTTCAACATCTATAGAAAGCAATTGAGCAATAATTCGATTTCAACACTTAAAACCTCCATTCCACCCCATAATAACCGTAAACTTATAGGGAGTACCCATGCTCAACCCATAATAATTCAGGGTGACCACAAGTCAGGCGAATTCCTCTGGTGGTTATGTTTGGTTAGATGGTATAAATTTCGTTTTAGATTGTACTTGATCTGGGTCATTTCCATCCTCAGCCTGGTGTATCCCTTATGCATATGTTATACCGATTAAATGAGTCTGTGGCTTTGCACCATCTGTTGGACTGCCGGAGGGAGAGCTTCTATCCAATCGGAATGTGGTTTGCTAATGAGTTAACCGTGAACTATTGAGTATTGTAATCCGACAGACCGCGTGTAAATGGCCAATTTAGCCCCAATAAGCGTGTTCATACCCAAGTATTACGCACTCGAATCATAAACTAAGGTCAGCTTTTGCTAACCGACAAACCGGCCATCAGATCGAACTGCGTACAAGAATGACATGGAATTTATAAAGAGAACATAAGGCAACAAAAAATTGGGGGCCACGATTGAATGAAATGCTCTGGCTACAGCAGGAGGAGCCTTGTGCATCAGCGAAGAGTGACACCTTCCCCCGCTTGGGGAACCTTTTCGAAAAATTCTTTTATTAAAAGAATATCATTCGCCCATTCGCCCGGGGTTACATAACTTTGGCACAGGACTCGCAAATTTGATTCGGCGAAACACCGAGAGATGGATGCTCGAATTGTTTCATTTTGTAGCTTTGCCAGCCAAAGAGGAGGAGGAAAGAGGCAATGGTGTCCTTACGCATAGCTACGAAGCAAACGAGTGCCTTCCTGAATCCTCTTTATCTTTTGGTCGTGACACGTCCTGAATAAGGGATACGTAACCCATTCGCACTGAGGGCATGACAGCTTCATAAAATATGCGAAAGTTGGGAAAATTAAAAAAAATAAATTTCAACCTGCCAACCTGCAAATGTTTTATATGCCGTCGTCAGCGGAAGTTTGGCGCTTATTAATTATCCATCGTAGCAACATTTTAAGTGAAGGAGATAAGGGCTAAGCACGGGGCTTCATGTCCTGCAGCCCTTGATTTGTTGTTTCTGCTAAGCTCCCTTCCACCATCCTCCATGGATCCTTCCTCTTGTTGAGCTCTTTCTATTGGTGTACGAGAGCGACATGAGCGCTGAAAAAAATCCATTTAAAAGTTTTATAGCAAAGAGTTTTTGCTTTTTCCGGCGAGAAGTAGAAAAGTTTCGTATTAACGAGTGCTTCTTTGCAGGACCCCGGTTGCCATAATTTTGGTTCTTGATCGAGTTTTTTTCGCCTTAAACTGATGTTGCCTCTAGCTTTTTTGATTTTGTTTGCTTGTGTTACTTTCAGAAATTTTCTTATTCTTCCGGCCAGCACCCCCGCCGCATTTTGTTTTTGTTGTTTATATTTATCTTTTTTTTCTGTACAAAAACAATTTTCATTCAATTTTTGGCCCATGAACAACATCAACAATTCGCGATTATGGATGTTGGATAAAGAGAGTCTCGAGAATTTGCCCCACTTAGGTAAACTTGTTATGGGTCTCCTGGTCGGAAAAGTTTTCTAAAAAAGACTTTTTTATGACACGAAAATCTTTTGGTTTAGAAGAAAAGGGCTAAAATCAGCAGGGACACGAAAATTGGCATTTTCTCTTCTTTTGGGTTAAATTTTCTTCGGGAAGTTATTATGTAAGTTGTTTCATTTCCGTTTTGTTTTTTTAAGATGGATTAGGGTAAAAACATGGTATTGCAATGTCCTTGGGGACTGATTTTGTAATTTTTTACATCGTTTTATTTGATAGCTATTGTTTTTTTTTAAATATCCTCCATCGTAACATATCACATACTACATCAGTTACATTCCACTTATATTCCTTTCTTTACTTAAAGTTATATAGCTTTTTTATGTGGCCGTGCTAAACTCAGGAATAACTCTTTGTACTACCAGTCCGTCATGTTGTTTGTCACATCATGGTTCAATGTCTAGCAGCAAGCCTAGTACGGGGGAGGGGGAATAGGTTAAGGGTTACGAGGGTTCGAAGGGGTGTTGAAGAAGGTGGTGATGAACCCTGCATTTGAACTCATGGATGTTGTAGGAGCTCGGAAATACTGACTGCGGGAGATTATTCCACAGTCGAGTTGTTCTATTTATAAACGAATTAGTATCTTGTAGCGCGTGAAAGGGTAGAGGGAATGAGACGAGTGGTCTAATCTGGTGTTGCAGGTATAAGATTGCCGTGGAGGCAGGAGAACGTATATTTCAATGAAGCAGTCTCTATTATAGTAGCGATAAAATTTTGTCGGTGCTGATACATTCCTACTCAAGGGGTCGATGGTGGAGCAAACGGTGTCGTCATCAATTAATTTAAGGGCCCTATTTTGCCCCTTGGGGAGCGTTCAAGTAATACTTAACGCAATATGGAGGGAGGGGGTTGTACAACGTTACGATGCGTTACAGGGTGGGGAGTAACATTGTTTTTTTATTTAAATACAAAAATAGGGAACTCAAATCTCCCAACTTAGCAAGCCTTTTCGTTGCTGTTTTACGGGGAATCCCTCGCTTGATGCGAATGCGAATGTCGATACGAATATTAAAAACGATGCGAATCATTCGTAGCATCCCTTATTGCGAGTTAGAAATCTCTTGTTTTACTTATTATTACCGCAAACGCGATTAAAACAATAAAAAAGCTTTTGTAGCGGCTTTCCGGTACTTTGCGCCATATAATTGTCACTTTTAGGTAGAAGTGGTCACTTGGGTGTTACGTAACGTTTGCGGGGGGGGGGGGGGTACAGGAAAACGTCCCGGCGCGTTACGGGGGGGAGTCAAAAAATTTCAAAAATTGCGTTACGTAATACTTGAACGCCCCCAAGGGGGTTATCGGACCGCCTCCCCAAACGAGGGAGTTGTATTCGAGAAGGGGTTGAGTGTGGGATTTGTAAATAACAGTACGGACCGTTGGCTGGAGGAGGAACTTCTGCCTTTTAAGAAATCCTAAGAGCTGGGATCCTTGTTTGGCGATTTGAAATATGTGGTCATTCCATCGCAAGTCTTTGGCAAGCGATTAGTTCAACTTTACCCACAGTTACGGATGGAGAGGTTTTGAACTGCTTCTTTGAAATAAGACAGTACTTGGTTTTCGTGGGGTTGAATTCGGCACGATTTTTATTTCCCCATTCTAGAATGAGGTGAATGTCGTTATTAATAGAGTTGGAGATTAGTTCACGGTCATCAAGAGTGGGTCTGGCACGCAGGGTACCGTCATCAGCGAAACTGAGAAGTGGGTCGGACGGAATTGAAAGTAGGTCATATATAAATATAAGAAATAGGGCAGGTGATAAAATTGACCGCTGGGGGACCCGCGCAGAGAACGGGTGGGATGCGGATTTGACACCATCCAATACTACCTTTATTGAATGGCCGAAAAATAAATTCTCGATCCACTTCTGTGGAAGTGAGTCGACTCCAATAGCTTTGAGTTTAGCTAACAACTCTATCGAAAGCCTTGGAGATATCCAGAGCAACCAGACTAGACTCACCAGATCCATGCATACTACGGTTGAGGTGTTCTAAAAGACAAAAGATCGCCAGTGAATCTTTTGTGTCGAAAGCCATACTGTCTGACGTTTATGAGTAGGTTGGATTCTAGCTATCCCATAAGTTTCTTGATGATTATCGTCTCCATGGTTTTGGAGAGAATAGAAGTAATTGCTATTGGGCGGTAGTTGGAAGGAAGGCGCCTTTTTTCGGTATGGGCTGTACATGGGCAAGTTTCCAAAAGTCTGGATAGAGTCCGGAGTATGAGAGGGCAAAAAGTTTGAGCAGAGGTTTAGCCAAAGGGGAGACGCATTGTTTTAAGACGATAGGGGGTATATTCTCGGGTCCAGTGGATTTATTAACATGCTTCAGGCACCTGTACACCTCGCTAGTCCTGAAGAATGCCCTGTCCATTGAATGAGCGTTGTGCTCGAAAACAGGTTTCGGGTAAAGAAGAATTTGAAGCGAAAAGGGATGCCTTGGCCTTGGATTTTCTGTCTGTTATCACCTTCTGATTGTGGATAAAAGAAGGGGTTGAAGTTGTAGTGAAATTCTTTGGATCTTACCAAGGACTAGAAGTTTTTGCTACCAGGGGTTGCATTAAGGAGCATAGTTCTCAATTTGTTGTCAAATAAAATTTTGACTTTCCTGATGGTGGCTTTATAGGAATTTCTTAGTTGTATGTACTCTAAACGGAGCGATTCACTCGGGAAACACTTGTACTCTTGGAAGGTGGCTTTTTTAGTTTTTATTGCATTCATACACCCCCGATTAAACCATCTGTTGGACCTAGGCTTCACAGATTTGGTAGAATGGGGAATGAACAAATACATTCCTGCCTGTATGATCCTGGTGATACGGATAGCAGCAGAGTTGACGTTTTTATTTCGGAAGCACAGTTTCCAGTCAGTAGATTGGAAAAAATTGATAAGGCCCAGCCAATTGGCCTTCCCAAAATGCCATAGAGTTCTTCTAACTGGTTTGAGAGGGGTGGGAAACTTGAATGGGAAGTTAACGCTGACTAGGCAGTGGTCCAAATTGCCGAGAGGTGAATCAACTTCGACGGAGTAACGCGCTGGATGAGAAGTTAGAAAAATATCAAGGAGATATTTTCCTTGATCAGCAACATCAGGGACTATTGTGGGATGATCAACAATTTGATGCAAATTATTGGTGTCTGCAATGAGCTCGACGTCCTTGCTCGACACTGGTGCCATTTGAGTAAGTCAGCCATTTTACGTGGTCAACCGCAACGATGATTTCACGCTCAAGATTAGACGACAAAAATCCCAAGATTTATTCGGAAATAGTATCAAATGATGATGTGGAGGCTTCGTTACTTATGTTAGGACTTCTGTATAGGAAGCAGAAGAATATGACGTGGCTTTGGAAAATGATTTTAAACCAAAGGTAGATAGTTAAAATCTGAAGTCGTGCTTGAATATATTTTATAATAAGCCACGTCGTCCCTAAAGTAGATGTACCCTATGGGGGGAGAGATTGTTCACTAAAGTGTACTCCGACACCTGGCAATCACCTAAGCCAGGATCGGGTGAAAGTGGTGTTTCACTAAGTGCGAAGATTGGCGGTTGGGAGTCATTTAAATGGCACTCAACAAAAGAGAAATTGTGCGGGCTCAATCGCCACGTTCTCGGGGATATTTCCCGGCGTTGCATTTGCCGCAACCATCAGAGTCAATACAATTTGTCCTCGTCAAAGTGCTATGCCTTTTGAGACGGGGCAAATTTCATCGTCCGACAGATTTTATCCACAGCACCCGCAGGACCGTGATGCGAGAGAGGAGAGAGAGCAAGGGCACTTACTTTTGCCGTTCGTCGGTCCGGTCGGTTATTGGGTCTATTGAAGGGTGATGGGCCCAGCGCCGGCCCTAGTCTTTGATGAGGGTGGAGCGAGATTGTTTTTCGGCGCCCTTTGTAAATTGAAATTGTATTTCCAGTTGTCCTAGATAAAACATTTTTCGAGTACTGCCGGCCTGCTATTTCCTTACGGGATTATACATATCTCCCCTTTTGAAAGCCTTCATGGGCTGGGGGCCCCATAAGGATTTCGATGGTGGTTTTAGGGTCACAGTTCCGCCTGTAGCGGCAATCGAGGAATTATGAGTTGCTTCCCCGACGTTTCGCCGCTTCGGATTGTTAGTCGCAAGCACGTCAATTCTGACACTTTCCGCTATTTGACAGAAGGTCAGCTTTAGAGTCGTTCTAGACTTCATTATGGGTGCGCTCGACTTTTCTGAAGGCTTTTCAAACCGTATGGCCAATCTTCTTATTAAGAAAATCGGTATCCCTTTCTTCCTCAGGGGCCACGCAGACCCTACCAGCCTCTACACGGGAGTAGCCAGCTTCCAGATATCGCATAAAACGTTTTCGGGCTACGCCACCCCGTCTTCTGAAAGCAGTCCTTTTCGAGTTGCCTCTCTGATTAGGTGCCCTTACTTCCGCAGGAGATCTAAGGAGATCTCCCAATGAAGGAGTGATCTCAACGTAAACCATCCCTGGGTTGACGGGCTCAGACTGCCCTCCCCGAAGAAGATTCCGAAAATTTTCCTTCACTGGGACCACATTCGACACCTTGAAGTATGGTTCAAAAAATATCTAACTGGCATGTGGGAGCCCCAGAAAAGTTTGAAGCGTTAAGAAGCGCTCCATCTTCAAAATTTTTTTAGGTAGTCGCCGTATCACCGATGGAAGGCTAATTCAAACCGAAGTTCGCCTGGTATCCGCAGTCCATCGTTAGTAGTACATTCACGCAGTACCATACATAACTTCTGCACGAATGTTTACACATTAGGATTGCGGTTTTTATCGAGTTGAGATTCGCCGTATTCAGTCTGCTCCATGGATCTCGAGCAGGATGTGGCCTAAGGCCATGTACGAACGGTCTTGGAGTCACTGCTCCCTTCTTGTGCCCTGTTCGAGTCAGATTGATGAGTACATAGACTTGGCTAGCTACAAATAACGCCCTCAAAAATTGCCATCAAAAATTTTTTTTTGCTCGAGATTGTGTTTCGCATTCATTTTGGCGCCTCTTACCACCTGGCGCCTAGAGCGACCGCTCTACTCGCTCTACCCTAGGGCCGGCGCTGGATGGGCCTTCGTGTTAACCCAGTAGGACTTGTAATGGCTATGGAAACGATTTGGTAATCACAATTCACAAACTCTAGACCTTAACGCACGCAATACCAACTGCATTACATTTACATTGCAATGTCCGCCCTGGTAAGGCCTTTCTTTTTACATCATACAGGTTTTTACATACAGGTCATTACATTTTGCATTACTTTGTATTAACTTCCGATTTTCACCAAAGAAATAATTGATTGAAATTTCAGCGGTTGCCAAAAGTCCTACTGGGAAGCTGGTGACATATACAAGCGTACATGCATTGCATTCAGAGGCTCCATGATATCCGTCGAATTTCCTCTGACACATAATTACATGGTTGCGTTCCGTGCCGGCTCTCATACATAGCCCGAAAATCTAAGTAACGTTCATGTGTTTGTGTGCTTATGCTTGTGTGTGCAATCTCGAATGCGGCAATGCAGAAAAAGTTGAAAGTAGCCCGACCTTTGCGTGGCATGCCTTCCATCCACGGAATATTCCGTCAGCTCGCAATTGAATACACACACCTCTATATTATCTGTCAACGAATGCAACGCATGTAGATACGCTTGGATATGTCACCAGCTTTAGACTGCGCTCTTTTTTTCACTGTTTTATGTGTTTTTTTGGAAGATATCAGCACATCAGTAAGCTGCGTGTCCGTATTCTCCAGTTCACTTGGTTTTTCCACATCGGCAGCACTCCCTCTTGCCGCTTCAACTACTTCATTGGAGCGCCGCTTTTTCACTACTAAACGCTTGTTTTCAATATAAAGTGCTACAATTTCACCGCGTTCTTTCGGTGCCGCGTTCATATCGGTGTCGAAATCGGCTAAAAAATGTCCGAGTTATTCAATGTTGAAGTACCCAAGGTCTAGATGGCGCGCCTTGTATGTTTCCTTCTCCTCCTTGCATTTAAAAAGTTTTTTTAGTGGCTAAGGAAAAATACTCATCTTATAACCTTCAATAAATAAGACTACCGATTTGTTATTTTTTCTTGGCTAGATTTCACTTCTTATTAGTCTTAATCCCAGTTTTTTTCCAAAACACACGAAACCAACCCTGAAACTATCTCAATCCCAAGGATTTAAAATAATCAATAGTTCCAAAACAGCGGAAGTTTCGATGAATCCCTTCGTGAAATCCTCTGGTTAGATGCAGTCCCTCGATAATTGTCATTCCTTAAAAGAAATAATCCCTGCAACGTCTGGAGCTGCAAGTAATCATCCATTTCTGCATGGTTTAGCAAAATTTGAATAGATAGGGACGTCTATATCGTTTACTGAAATGGATGCAAATTTGTAAGTATCGTCCTGGAGTCGCTTTGGGAAATTCCCGCTAGATACTCTGCACGTATCCAGGATTCGTGCTCTGAACGTTACTGCAGCTTTCTAGCTCCACCGAGCGACTATTTGTCCCAATTTAAGTTGGATTTTTTTTTGCAGAAGGAACACGACTGGTGGTGCTTTAAGGTCGCTCAAGGATATGAGAGGGTTGATGACGATCCCTTACAAGGAGCATGTTAAAAAGTTTAAGCTGCTGCTGCTGCCCTTGTAACCGGTATGAATGTATTGGGACCAATTTCTTAAGTGCAATGAAAATTTATTCCGAGTCATTTTAGAACCGTATGCAGCCACTAAAATGTTAACTTTTATAACAGGAGGGGCCGGGCAAAATACAAGGACTATATATACTTTAGTGAAAACTAGGGCATTTCTTGTCACGTCCCACAGGCGAGCGAGTGCATATTTCTGCCATGAATTGAAGGATCTCGAAAAAATTACTGCTCGCATTTTAAATGAATTTTTTTTTTTTTTTCACTGAATGAATTTTGCCTGATTGAAAATTTTCCAGCTGAATCCCGAGGGCGAACTTTTTTTCGCAGACATACATACCCAGGTCTCCTCTGGACAGAGTAAGTCTACAGGCAATTTCAAACTTTAAGTACACTAATTTATATTACGGCGAAGGCATCCTTTGCAGGATGCTTTCTGTTAATTAATGCGCATAAAAATTTCCTAACTTTTAACATATTTTTCAAATGCCTCGCTGCAGTCAGCCATTAGGAACAAAACCGCTCTTTTTGGGGTTTTTATGCGAAGATTCGTCAACGTCCGACTAAAGAACATTCTGCGAACTGTAATGAAATTGATCAAGTGAATTCGCTAGAAAAATGCCACGGATTACATTACATTTACGGATGGAGAGCATTCATTGAGGGCGGATGCATGGATAACTTTCTAATGGGTTGAATAAAAACCCATTTCTGAGAATAATATCACAGTTTTGTGGACTTCGTGTAGTCATAATATTGTTTAATATTAACAATGTTGGCAGTGCCGTCATATGTTGGTATGTATGTATTTCCATCTTTTTGCTCTTAATTTTAAATGAATTTTACTATAGCATCAAATTCTGAACAAAAAGGATTCTGTAAACCTGAAATTGAATTCACAGGAAAACTTTTACAAGTTCCATTGATAGCTTGATTTCTCTTGAGGCATACCAATAAATTTTAGGAATATTTGTTGGACCAAAAGCTTTGGTTTACCATAGCCCATCTACTTGGCAGTAAATTTGAGAGAAAGTCATTTAGCGGGGCCGCAAGTGATTTTCTTCCAATAACATCGTGGCCGACGGCAGACTTTACACTTCAACTACATAAGCCTCGCAAAACAATAGACATATGGGCTCCTGGCAAAACTTAGATACCACTGTGGTTTGCTTAAAAGGACCATTCGATTGAATTTGCTTAAAGCCTTACTTTTACCTCTTCTAATGCATGGCCTCTCAATTTTCCCCTCTCTCGATTTTTCTTGGGCTCGGAAGCTTGAAGTGGCCTTTAATGATTGCGTTCGTTTTGTGTATAAGCTGCGACGTTTTGACCATATTTCACCCTATTTAAATTCCGTTTTGGGCTGCTCCCTGAGTAACTATGGTGAGTGTAGGCTTCTGCGCTTATTACATGATATATTACACCAACGCAAGCCTGCTTACCTTAATGAGTTCGTACAGCTCTCACAATCGCTTAGAAATAATAATTTGATAATCCCGCGTTTCCGTACTTTAATTGGACAACGTTCTTTCTTTGTCTTCGCAGCTATGTTATGGAACTCTCTACCAGTCCATATACAATGTATCGATTCAATGGGCATTTTCAAGAAACGTCTGCGAGTTAATATCTTCTCGAAGCATAAATACATAATTAAGTAGGTATTATATAATTTTAATTTTATTTTTGTAATATGTTTTTTTTTTCTCTTTCTTTCTCCTATTTTTTTTTTTCTTTTTAATTTCTAATTTTTAATTTTTTTGTTGTTGTCCATTTTTATATTTTATTAATTTTTTTTATATTTATTATTTTTCTTCCTTCTGTTTAGTTAATGTACTTCATTAAAATTATAATCTTAGTACATAACTGGAAATAAATAATAATAATAATAAGTTAGTCTATACTTAGCACTTACAAAGGGCTCGCTAAACTGTTTATTAGTGTACGTAATATAGGAAAATTTTGGTTTATTACATATATCAAAATAGATTGTGATGGTGTTCGTCTTCTGATCTTTACATGTTTCTTAATTGCTAATATTCTGGTATAGTTACTCATATCTATGATACAATTTTTCAAATATCATTTTTTCCGTATACTGGTAATGAGATTGATGATTTTTTCCGTATACTGGGTGTCTGAAGAGGCCAACTCCCGACCCTCCCAAAATCAACTAGCAATTTTACCACAGCCAGCAGTCCAAAAACACCAAAGCTGTACCCAGGATCTCTAGAAAGAGCTTGCTCATCGGGTGAGACGTGGCGTGGGGGACCCCTGAGGTACCACCTTGGTGTTTTTGGTTGATTTGGTCTGCTGTGTTAAAATTGTTAGTTCATTCTATGGTCCGGTCGAGAACGATTTAACGTTGAAGCTGTTGATTCCGGCGGGCTTGACGGTTCCTCTTGTCGAATCGGCTCACTCGCCCCTTTAATCAAGTATTTTTGGCCGAGAGTGGCTCGGCAGGTTAGAACCTTTGTTCAGAGTGTGACGCTTGTAAAGCCACCAAGTCTCCCAATTCGATATTGCGATCGATATTGGGTCAACCCAAGGTTACCAGCCTTTTCAATTCTACGTCGAACGTCATGCGTCCGTACCCCCACACCAAGAAATACCTTACCGCGGTGTTCGTAGTCTTGGATGAATTCAGTAAATCCGTGTTTCATCCAGTAACGCCGAAAACTGCCGGCTGCCGTACATTTTCTAGAGAAAGCAATATTGCATCGTATTCTGGAAAACATTTTCTCAGACAATGGAGAACAGTTCACCTCCCGGTTGCCTGGTTGAATTTTCAGAAAACGGGCAGACCATTTCAATGCCAAATTGGCAATAGTCTATATGAATTGGCTGGTAAGATCCTGGACAGGAAGCAAGCTCATCTCTGAGTAGCCTTAATACTTCACCGGTTAACTGACAGAGTGCCCTAATCCAATTAGGTAGCTTCCCTGGTAAGAAACCGCCAGAAGAAGAAGAAGCAGGGGCTGGCAGAGCAGTCCTCTCCCGAGGCCATGGTCCTTTCGGCTTTATCGCACCCGCCTGCCCGCGTGAATGTTAGCCTTGGCCCCTCAGGCCTTTGTGCCGTGGAGCCCGGGCATTGAGAGATACTAGGAATTATGCCACCTATCGCATTAGTAAGCGGTGAGGTTATTATCATAATCAGTTTCAAATTTTCACCCTCTTCGGAAAGCCTGAGAATTTCACCCGGCGGAATGTTTCCTTGCGATCCACCGAGTGAAGTCAAAAGCAATGTGGTATTGCAGGAGATTCAGCCCGAGGGCTCGAAAGTTGAGGTTAACGAGTGGTGGGGTCGAAGATTCTATGGTTCGAAAGGGGAAAACCGGTGTTGTTTTTGGCCGGGTTCATGTTCTCAAGCCTACTCTCGGGGAAATCGACCAATTACTGCCGAGGACACTAGGCGGACTATAACAACTTTTTGGACTTCATACTTCTCTAAATTATGTCTGGCTAGCTCAGTCGGTAGAGCATGAGCCTCTTAAGCTCAGGGTCATGGCTCGAGCCACACCTTCTGTCGTACTAATGGGTAATAGCCCAAAACCCAGGCCGCTGTGGTTTTTTTTTCGGCTCCTCACTCCGTCGCAAGTCGGGTTTGTGGTGCCGAGGGTTTTAAACGGTGGGTTTATTTTCACTTTTGGAAATACACCCGGTCGCCCCTATAGAATACAATGCAATAAATTCGAGAAGAGTAGATTTTTTCAAGTTGGAGGAGGCAATATAGAAAAAGATGAGGGTACAGGAAAGTTTTCGAAAAAACATTATAGGTTAAAACCCTAACACAGGGAAAAAATAGTAAAAAATATAGAATATAGCGAAAAATAGGCATGGTAAATAGACCTGGGCGACTCAGAGGAGGGGTTTTGTGCTAGAAAATAAGATAAACGTGAAAGGGAGTAGGAGAGTAGTTATTTATTATTTCAGGTTTTTGTAGGAAACCCTGGTACTGGTACTGGTACCAGGGCAGTTTTTCATTGTTGTACATTGTTTGATAAGATCTACAGTGAGTATTAAAAGCTTTGAATAGAGAAGAGAAGGAACCGAAAATAGCGTACATGTACACGGATTTGAGGGAAGCACTTGGGATCAAGAAATTTTCTCTCTAATTCTCCCCTTCCACTTTAACCACAACAACAAAATAGATTCACTTTACCCACAACAACAAAATACATTGTCTATCCCGGACATAGTCGTAGTGAAATTTGTTCAGGTTTTGCGAAGGGTCTGCTTCAAACATTTAGCCAAGTGAAGCGTTTTCACCGAGATGGTTGCTGAGAAACGATATCCCTCCCGGGTTTTGAATAAATATAACACAGCCACTGTCCGGGATTGACACAAATACGTAAAGAATGCTATGCATTAGTGTTGCCAAAATGCTTCCCCGTGTTTAATAAATTGCATTTCCTGGTCTTCTCTATTCAAAGATTAAAAGTGAGTCAACGCCTAAAAATATTGAATTGAAATGATTGGATAAACAAAAATTCAAAAAAAGCCTGGTTTTGTGTTTAAGGCCTTTTTTGAATTTTTGTTTATCCAATATTTTTAATTCAATATTTTTAGGCGTTGACTCACTTTTGACACTAACTGTACGTTGTATATGTGTACCCTCTGTTACACCTACTAACCTAACCATTACACCTTCCTGAAGAGTTTCGTTTTTGTTGTTTACTTATTTTTTGTGTACCGATGTCTGTATACATTTTCAGAGAAGAAGTAAAATAATAGACGATTGTTCTAAAGATTAGTTGAAGTTTATATATGGAGAGTTCGACGTTATTGTGGCTTTTGAGTAAAATTCTTGCTTACAAGATAATAGGCTAACGAGGAGCCCGAATGGCATAGCAGCGGACGACTCTTCACGCCCCTTGAGAAGAATTTTATAGCCAATCTCTGTTAGCTCGCCAAGTCTCCTCGACGACCCTGATGCAGGCTCACGAGCCGGTAAGTGATGATGCAGTGAAAATAGGTGGTGGTCAGAGTTCTCCCCATACCAGGACCCATCCGGCGAACAATGTTTTTTTGGAGATTTGGGTAACGCCTTGGGGTTTTTTGTTGTTTTAGGTCTTCTGTAATAAAATTGTTAGTTCATTGTGGGAGGGTCTGGGGTTGACCTCTTCGGGCACCCAACCTGAGGCTCATACTTCACTAATTCTTTAGCTCTCTTTGAAATTAATTTTTGAAATTCGTGCAAAACTGTACCTAAATTTAATGTAATTTTTTATAAAGGAACTTGAAAACTTTTATATGAAGTTTCTGGCTTGGACGATTTCTTAAAATCCCAAATTTAGACTTAAGCGATTATCCCTTTTGACCACAGCATTATTGAACAATTGATTCATCCAAGCGGGCGAAACTTAGCAAAAAGAGTAGAAATATTCCTGAGATTGACATTAAATTTATAAAATTTAACTTCATTGCATTTAAACTTCATTTCCAACACTTAACCGGCGCTGCACTAAATCGAAGTTGCCTAACAAAAACTCAAATACAAACGCAATTAAAATTATTTATTTAGTATGTTACGGTGTAATCAAGCGGATTTTATGTGTTGTGTACCTCTCTCTCAATGGCATCAATTTCGCTGCAGATATTTAGCAATATTTACCTTACGTTGACGAACACTCACTTGCAGAGACCTTCAATATCGTGTCGAATATGTTCCTCCAGAGACCTAGTTGTTGATGGGGAATTGCTGTATATTTGAACTATCCCCACAGGAAAAAGTCGCATGGGGCTAGGTCTGCTGATCTAGGGGGCCAGTCGATGCCACCAAAGCGACTTATTAAGTTTCCGGAAAAATGCTCCTTAGTTTCAGCCATGGTTCCATCCTACTGGAAATTGGTTCTGTTATTGCAGGTATCATAGCTACGTAGTTCAGGTACAAAAAAGTTCTCAAGTATCGTGCAGTACCCGTTCTGTACTGACAGTAAAATCTAGCGGCGGACACCCTGTATAATAATTTTTAGGACGAAGCTATACACTTGCTTGCAATGAACGCTTTTTAGATATAGTCTGGCGACAAATGATACCGTCAACATCGCCATCAAAATTTCCCAGTAGTGTCCTGTTCGCTCAATGACTCATCAAAATTTGAAATCGTTAGAATGCATTTTGTGAAAGTGCAACGTGAGTTATTGACAGAAAATATTAGTGTTCGAAGTGTATTTCTGAATTGTTATTTAAATCTTTTAAGTAGAATTTGAGTATATTGTACGTTATATATCATATATCATCCGCTCCTGACACTTTTAACAAATTAACTCGTCGGATTGGAAAATTCAGGGAAAACCCTGGATGAATTCCTGTTCTGCCGTCATAAAAATCGGAGTAGATTATATTTTTCTCCACATATATGGTGATGTTATTATTGAGCGAAGTTGCAGAAGAATCCAATGAATTTATTTTCACGCTTTTGATGGTGTCGGATGTCGTTGATGTTGACAGTAGCCGCGGAGCCTAATTAAACAATGGCCTCTTATTCATGTTTCAGAGATAACGATCTCTGGAAATTTTAATTTGGGTAAATTAAAATAAAATGTATACCCTCTTTTATTATTTTTTTCTTCTAAAACCTGAGACTTGGAAACCTAATAGAGCCTAGAGCAGTGATTCTCAACCTTTTTTTTGTTGCGGCACACTTTTAACAATTTCAAAATTTTGGCGGCACACTAACAATACAATAAATTTAAAAGAATTTTACTTACAGACCGTCAGCTAGTGAAAGATTTAGGTGCCCCATTTTCTCCTCGAAGAGGGTTGGACAGGGTGTCCATCGAAGTTTTTAAAAAAAAAATCCCGGCTAATTCCCGGCTATTGGCGAGGGTTACAAAAGAGAGGTATGCAGGGTTTTATTATTACTATCTTTTAAAGTAGGAATTAAAAAAAAAATTAGACTGGAAACAATTGCTTATGTTTTTCCTATCTGACTCTACTATATGTTATTTTTCAGTTTTTTTAGTTAAAGACTTACTTTTATCGTTCGCCTTGCGCATTGCTTCCCTTATCCTGAGTCTCACGAATCGCCACTGTTAACTGCCAACAAAACTTTTTGTTGGTAACACTGTCAAATTCTTTTCGCGCGAAATTTTGAATTAAAACTGCAATTTTAATAGTAGAAAAACAAAAAAAAATATATCTAAAATTGAAAAAAAAACAACCAATCAATAAAATTCCCGGTTTTGCGGTCGTTTTGAAAAAATTCCCGGCTAATTCCCGGCTTTTTCCCGGTAACAAATATTCCCGGCTAATTCCCGGCTTTCCCGGTTTTCCCGGTCGCTGGACACCCTGGTTGGAAGGTAGATCAATGTTGAGTTGGAAAAAGTCAAATTAAGGCGCCGCTCCTGGGTATAACGTAACGTAACGTATTTTTCGTTACGAAAAATACATTACGTTACGTTATCCCCAGGAGCGGCACCTTAATGAGAACTCCATGTAGCGCAAATGCATTCCGAAATAGCTTCCTCAAAAATACCACTCAAAAAAAAAACCAGCGATACTGAAGTGAGGTATCCATTATTAGTTTTTTACAATGGCCTTAGTAGGCAAACCTTATTTCAAATTAAGTGGGGCGAATTCTGCCTTACATATTCAGTTCAGTTCGCATATAGTTTAAACATATTCAACTGAGGAAAAACAAATCTCAGTTCGCACAATGGGTCCCGAACTGAAGTTGAATGTAAAAGCTCGCTCAAAAGATGGTAATTAACTAGAATAGTGGAATGCCATTGCAGTGGGCTCTCGCATTTCTGATTTCTGGGGGAAAAGCAACAATTTGCACGAACTGAACATAAACTAGACTTTAGCCGGTGAAGCCACTTACGTGGATTGAACTGAACATTATTGAACTGAGGTCGGTGAAGCCGGGCCATTAAGCTTTTGTTTAACTCATACAAAGCTTTAGTTTTTGTTGATGTAATTGCATGTTTCAGGGAAATATGTTGGTGGTGACCGCGAAGAGTATCATTTAACAAACACAATAGACCGGTTCTGGTTCGATTACAAAGGCTAAGCAGCATTGGACGTAATTAGTACTCAATTGGGACACCGTGTTGGTAAAAGGATACTTGCGATTAAAAATATAAAGTTTTCGACACAGACACAGTTATTATTCACATATGCACGCCGAACTTCTCATACTTTTCGGAATCCCTTTTCCACTCGGAATCGAGGAGCAATGATTTTTTTCCGGGGCCAAATGAGGCATTTCCTAGGACGAGGCGCGAATGAGGCAAGGGATAAGATACTCGGTGTGGGCCTTATAGGGCAATCTAATAGGGGTCGGGCTAGGCTCATAAGGGCCCCTCCCAAAATGCTAGTCGGACATAACCCCATAACCAAAGAATTTAAAGCCAGCCCGTAATTCAATTGACTGAATGATATTTCAACGGTTACCTATTCACGTGCTCCCCACCTACAATGATTATGCTTCGCCGCCCCTGTTCGCTAGCAGTATTCTTCTTTTAATTTTTGCCGTAATGTTGTGGTCTTTGCTGCTCTTTGCTGCTGCTTGCCTAAGGCTACATCTGCTTCCTTCGCTGCAGTCATTGACCTGCCTATGACGTCTATATCATCTGCATGTG
Source organism: Thereva unica (assembly GCA_949987705.1). Classification (NCBI taxonomy): domain Eukaryota; kingdom Metazoa; phylum Arthropoda; class Insecta; order Diptera; family Therevidae; genus Thereva; species Thereva unica. The sequence continues at coordinate 90,064 of CATLJY010000622.1, forward strand.
CCATTAGCTGAATAGACTTGTTTAGAATTGTCCCTCTAGTTTCAATACGTTCCTACCGGACCGTTTTTGATAATAATATGTTAAGTAGTAAGCAGGATAGAGAGTCTCCTTACCTGAGGCCTCTGTTCGCACCGAAAAATTGCTCCGTATTCTCACTCCGTTTATCATTTGATGAAGTTTTAGTGATTTGAATTAATTGGTCTGGAAAGTTCAGTTCCACCATTGCTTCGTAGATTTTTGAACGTAGCGCAAGATCATATTCTGTCTTAAACTCAATGAAAAAGTGTTATACTCTTAATATTAAACTCTTTCGTCTTTTCAATTACCTGTCTTAATGCGAATATGTGATCGGTTGTGGACTTTTGTTTCCTGAATTTGGCGGCACACTTCAGGAATTTGGCGGCACACAAAAGGGCCGCGGCACATAGGTTGAGAATCACTGGCCTAGAGTTTTACGAGAGCGAGACAAGACAACAGTCGGCTGCGCGAGAGTGAGACCTCTGTTGTCTTGTCTTGCATCCCAGTGCAACAGTGATATTATAGTGTTGTGTCGCGATAGTATCTCGTTGCTCCCGCGAGAGTCAGTGTTTCACCAAAAATTACTCAGAAAGATACGACACTGTAATCCTTTCTGTGCGAAGAAAAAGGAAAGTAAAAATCTATTCATTCTAATCTATTCATATACACGCTCCGGAATGGCGAGAGGGCGGAACAACGGCAAACTACACAAACACATGCAGAGCAGGAAATACACGAAGATGGTACATGAAGTCACACAAGCAAAATAAAAGTCCAGACGGCACAAAAAATTGCGGAGAAGAGAAATCAGTGCGTCTCTTTCGCACTTCGTGAAATAACATTTCTTTATTTACCCTCTCTTTCTTCGATTTTTGTTTTGTTTTTAAATTGAATTTTGTCTCGCTTGCACCTTGTCGATTGATATATTCACTCGCAAGGGAGCTTATGGGAAATTTTGAGAGTGTCGTATCTTTGTGGGTAATTTTTGGTTTCACTCTCGACCTCCCCCACCATCCGTTTTTGCCCTGCGGAGAATTTAAATGTATGGAAAATTCCTTCGCAGGCGGCCGCCGCTACGACCTCTGCGACAATCTGTTTGTGCCTTTAAAGGGGTAAAATCAAAGTTGAATATGAAAAAAGATTTAAAAATTGTTGATTTAAATATTATTAAAAAAATTATTAAATTTATTTTAATCCCACCCCTAAATCAGAATAAAAAATACATTGAAAAAGAATTTCTTTTCGTAGATGCAAAAAAAAATTAAATGCAAAAAAAAAATTTAACATAAAATTAACATTTAAGAGAATTTTTAATCTCTCCTAATTAGTGTTCACTTCGGACGACATACCCTTCTTAAGAGAATCCACTCAGAGTGTTCACTTCGTTTTCATTCACCCCACCCATTGTCTCCACGAAAGTAGTGTGACTAGACTAGGGAAGCTTCTCTCGATGAGACAATGGGATGTTTAGAAGGGTCCACTCGGGCTCTCGCCGGCGTGTTGGAGATTTACCGGCAACTTTAAACTCTGGAAAACTGGGGTTGTCCAGTTTATAAACATATTACCGACGAAAATATAAAACTTTACTTTCTATAGAATCGAGAAATCCCGCAACGATCCGGGAAAAACTTAACCGACTGGAAAATCCCGCGAGATCGAGCGAGAGCGCGACAGTCTCGCTTTCGATAGTGTTGTCTCGGCGAGAGTAGGAATTTTTTTACTGTCGCGCTACTCTCGTCATGGGGCAGAAGCTATTGTCTCGCGTGTTGTCTTGTCTCGCATGCGACAGTGCGAGAGTTGCAACACTAGTGTTGCATCTCGTGAAACTCTAATAGATCCCATTTTTTGTTCTTGAAGTGATTTTTTTAGTATATAAGTAAAAAGTGGTAAAACCATTTCCTGAAACCGGAAATTCACAGCTAATATTCGCTGGTCTTTGGTAAATAATTAGAGAGTATCTGTTATGACGGCCGACCTCTATAGTCTAGTTTTACTAACCGAGAAATCAACATCTGAAAGAAGTTCTACAGATTGCGAAGCAGAAACTAAATGGTCAATATAGAACCAGCGCACGGTCAAAATATGTTCCTCAAAGCCCAAGGAAGGGATTTCTAGAGTCCGTATACATAGTTAAATCATAAAGTAGGCGTATAAGAAAAAAGACCCATTTTTATCCAAAAGTTAAAACCAAAACGTCTAAATGCTTAGCCTCGGTAGCTTGGGGAGTAAGGCGTCTGTCTACCATCCCAGAGGTCCTGGGTTCGAATCCCAGCAGCGCCTTTTCCACTTTCTCACCTACATAACTTTCCTTCTTTCTTCCTGATTCCTCCTCCCATAGCCTTCCTTAGCCCTTCTCCGCTCCACCAAACTCATGTCATCGGTTGATGGATGAGATTCAACTCGTTTCAGGAGACATAACACACCAGCGAGTTGTTTCTCGATGTCCCGATGTCAGAGCCGCGATAATAATGGTTGGGAGCTGCTATTCGACATTGCGCTCTTTACGAAGAACATAGATTGTCCACAGTATAAATGGCTTTTCCTGAGCCTCTAGTAATCCACATAAAAAACGTCCAAACCAAATCTAACCATCGTGTTTTCAAGGGATGATGGAAATTTAAAGTTGCATCAGCAGCTCAAAGAAGGACGTTTACCAAAATTTAGCCGCAAGGGCTCTTAAATGAGCTGATGACAAAAAAAAAGGAAAATTAAAAACCTACTTAGAAAATAATGTAAATTGATCTGAGGCAACATCATTTATAGACACCTATTATCGGCGTTAAGTTTGAACAAAGATTGAAATTTGCAGTTCAGTGAGCGTCACGCATATCGAAAATTGAGCGTTATCAATTCCGATAGGAGTCAGCAATGTGAGAGGAATCAGTATGTATATATACAATTTGATTCCGCTCATAAATTATATTTTGATCGGGATCATTTTCTGGCCGGCATCAAATTTAGATTTTTTGCAGGTTTTAGTGGAGATAAAACAGTACTTTGTTTACGATGGGTTGAATTCTACACGATTCTTGAGGCCCCAATCAAGAATTAGTTCACTGTCCATGTTAAGAGAGTTGGAAATGAGTTCTCGGTCTCAGAGACAAGGTATGGCGCTTGCTTGTCTTATGCTGCCCAAGAGGTAGGAGTAACGCAGAGTACCGTCATCGGCGAAACTATGAAGTGGGTTGGTGGGGATTGAGAGCAAATCATTAATGAATATAAGGAAAAGATCAGCAGAGAGGATCGATTCTTGGGGAACACAGGCCGAGATAGAGTGAGGGTTGGATTTGACGACATCCAATACCACCTTGATTGAACGGCCAGAAAGGAAGCTCTCAATCCAGTTCCTTAGAGCTCAGTCGATACCAATAGCTTGGAGTTTTGACAGCAGAGTCGAATGCCATACTTTGTTGAAAGCATTGGAAATATCCAAAGCCACCTGTGGATGCTTTGGTTGAGATGCTCGATCAGACAGACAAGACAAGACCTATTTGGTCTTAAGTCGTACTGCCTGTCGTGTATGATTTCGTTGGAATCTAGATATTTTCTCAGCCTGCTTTTGATTACTATCTCCATGATTCTGGAGACAACAGAGGTAATTGCAATTTAAAGATCGCTGACTTCACATTTTTTCGAAATGGGCTGAACATGAGCTAATTTCTAGGAGTTTGGGTAAACTCCAGAGAAGTATGACAGGGAGAAAAATTTTCGCAGAGGTTTAGCCATAGTGAGGCAGATTTCTTGAGTACCATAAGGGGAATATTGTCAGTGCCAGTGGATTTATTGGCGTCTTTGAGACATTTATACACCTTGCGAGTCCTGAATAGGCGTTCAGTTACAGGTTAAGAAGAATTTGACGCGAAGGCCTTGGATTTATTTTCTGTTATCCCCTCCTTCTCATTAATGAATGAAGGGGTTGTGGAAGCCGTAAAATTCTTCTTGATGGAAGTTACCAAGGACCAGAACTTTTTGCTGCGTAGGCTTGTGTTGAGGATCTTACTTTTTGTTATCAAATGCTGATTTGATCTTCCTGATGACGGAATTACAGGAATTTCTCAACTGGACGTACTCCCGCCGAAGTGACTCGTTTGGGGAACTTCTGTACGCTCTATAGGCGGCTTCTTTGGCTTTAATTGCGCTCCTACATTTCTCATTAAATCATCTACTTGGCCTAGGCTTCGTAGATTTCGTGGAATGGAGATAAACAAACACATTCCTGCCCAGGGCCGGATTGACCTATGGGTAAATGCTCGAAGGGCCGAAGATTGAGTGTTCAGGACAGGAATTTTTTTTGTGAAGAAACTTAAATTTTCGTAATAATTGTGATTACGCTCTCGAAGATCGGATCGAATTTGTCATTTCCTCTTCCTTGCCTCTCGTCCCCGCCTTGAGCTCACCTAGGTAAGGGATACAGCATTCAAGAACTGTTTCATGAAAAAAAAGGAGATGTTCTGTACATAAATTAAGACTGGATTTAGAGTCGCTCCGAGATCACTGACATATTCACGTAAGGGTCTCTAAGGGTGGAATTACAAAACGCGCCATCCAGTGCCAATTCCTTCCTCGTCCTCGGGTTAATAGGAGCTTCCGCCTTCACTTTCTTCTCCTTCTTAAATGGCGTCATGCTAACTCTCTCCTTGGCTAGAATTCCTCCTACCTATCTAGTTAGATAGAGAGAGCGTTTTTGTTATTATTTTTTTTTCTGAGCTTATTTGTTATGCAGGACCTTTTATGCAGTACAAATATTTTTAGTTTACGTAATGTAAATTCAGTATTGTTCCATTGTAAAAAATCAATTATTCGAGTCATCATTTATTATTTTCTGCATTATTCATTATTTTTTGTAATTGAACTGCATTAATTTACTTTAGTCGAAAACCCCAAACCCATTTGAAAAATGCTCTGTGTGCAAAACCGTAATTAGAAAATTCAGCAAAATTCTATTTCATATTTATCATGAAATTTTGTTATCGTAAATATCTGCGAAGTATTGTTTCGTTTAACGTAATCCATAATAATTGCCTCCCCTTCAAATTTTAGAATCGAACGAAATCTGATTGCGATATTTTGGACAGCCGAATAAATTCCATTTATTGCAGAGAAATGAAGAAATAAAATTAGCCGAAAAAAAATGTTTGATGGATAAGAAATTTATGCTAAGTGCCTAAAAATAAACCACCCTGTATGAAATCAAGACATCAAAATCCTCTCATGGTGTAATCACATAAGTGTTCCCCGAGATACACGTCCGCCGTTCTGAAGGCTGCCAAAAGCGTTCGAGTACCGCTTATCACGGAATTCTTTTATGTTAATTCCCTTCATTAAATGGAAGTAAATTCTAATTTTACATGATTCCGTGACGCTTATCACAATTTTAAGAACGATATTTTATTATGTAGGGAAGTTTTTACGACCACCCCCCTCCCCGTGCTTCGCTGCCCAAAAAAGCTCTGATTTCGTAAAGTGCAGCCCGTGATTTATTAACCCCCTTTTCATACGACTACATATACTCGGAGGAGAATGTAGGGGGCTAATGATAGTCGATAGTTATATGGGCAGAGAGATACTATACGTGTTTCGTTATGAACTTGTTTTTTTTTTCGATTACTTGGATATAAATTAAATTTTATTGATTTATTATTGGTGGATAATAATGAGGGCCTTAATTATTTATATTTGTAGCAGAAAGCGAAGGAAATTGATATTTACATACAATTTTCCGTTGATAATTAGGATATTGTTTCTGATTTAATTTCGTTAATAGTAAATGATAATAATTAATATTAATCGACTGCGTGCCATGGGCAGCTATCGCAGGA